>JAAGNO010021771.1:98059-110723 GCA_033439905.1 Ceryle rudis
ATGGTGATGATGATGGCTGCAGTTTTTGTTATTGTTGGTATGGTTATGGGTGGGGTTTTTGTGGGGATGCTGAAGGATGTGAGGGGAAGGCGGGCTCTAATGCTGCCTGTGGCCAGCCGGGTGATGGGGGGGGGGTGCGGGGGGGTTGGCGGGGGTGTGTGCCAATAAACACCACGTAAGAACCAAACTATAAACGTGCAGCAACTTACCCTATGCTCCCCCCACCCCCGTGCTTTCCTTTCTGCACCAATTCCATGAGCAGCCCTTACGCAATTCATCAGCTGAGCTTGTGGCAGGTTAGCAAAGGGCAGCAGGGACAGGCTGCCCTTTTTCTGACTCCCCAAGAGGGGTGAGCAGAGCAAGGAGCAATGTGACAGGCAAATCAAAAGTAGCGCTAAGCACTGAGCTTTGTCAGCCGGGTAACCAGCCCCACAAGGATCAAGGCAAGCCCAGCTTAGAGCTACCAAACGGCGGAAATCTCATAAATGTTGGTACATATAAGGCAGAAACAATAGGCAGGACTGAACCTGGTACCACAAAGGTTCAGCATCCTTTTAAGCATGCACAGAAAAAGATACCCAAGACTAGAAAGAGTAAAGAGATTAACAGGCTGCAGAATGAAAAGCAAAGAAAACAAAACTTCTTTTCCAAGTTATGATTAATACCACCTCTTATGTGGAACAATATAGCAGGTTAAATGCTAAATCACAGCAAAGAAACAGATTTGCAGTGGAAAAGCTTGGCTGAAAATTCTTCATTTATTTTTGGCAACTTAAATCATTTTCACATAAATGATGTTGAGAAGGCAAAACTGACTGACACTTTTTTCACAGTAACACATCAGCCAAAAATTCTGGCTCATATGCCTCATTTGTTATCGTAGCCAAAGACTGCAAACTTCACTTCTGATGTTTTATGCATAAATATTATCTACCTACACTGGAAAACACGCATCACACTGGGATAGGTTCAACCTTGACTGAGATGTGTTAACTTCCAGGGATTTCCCTCCACTTAGAAAAACACATTCCTCGTACAAAATAAAAATTACTGCAAAACCTGACGTTCCTTTACCAGTTTCAATATAAATTCCAAGTCAGGCTTCAAGCAGGATGGATGTCTTTATGTGGCAGTCAAATGATTAGGATGAGACATTATTTCAACAGTCAGGCTAATGCAGCCTATCATTTTCAGAAAGTATTTTAAACCAAAAACAAACCCACTTAATTTCTGCAACAGAACAAAACCAATGATAAGAAAGGGGGGCTTTTTAATCAAACGAAGCAGCAGCAGCCCATCCTCTCCATTTCTACGGAAACAAACTGAAATAACAGCGGCCTTCCACTTTCCCTACTTCTCCTCAACATCAATCACATATTTAAAAAAAAAAATCATAATTAATTGGTGTTTTGGATTTATTTCATCTTTTATCCCTTTCTGTCTTACGACAACTGCAACCAGAAATTTTTATTGTTGTTGGGAGACAGAACTCATGTCTCCTTCACATGGTGTCCCCTGCTGCTATGTAAATTTTTCTTTAACCCAAGTTTTCAGCAGCAGTGCCTGCTATTCAGAACGAAAAAGTCACGGTGGAATCTTTCAAGGCCGCTGGCAGTTGTAGTTACTCTGCTTCCTATAAACACAGCGGCTTCCTGCCAAGGCTCTCCTGCTGCATCAGGTTGAATCATGGCATCCTTCACCATCGTGACCCGTGAACGCAGTCATGCCACAACCCTGTCTAGTTCCATTAACTACACACTGCAGTGAGATAGCGCTTCTTTGCCTGCCTCCAAAAAAAGCCTACCTCTTCCCTAAGCCAGCTGAGAGCCTGTCTGCCTGTGTGTGCAGTTCAAGCTAGCATTTTCACGTTTCAGAAATAACAGTTTTCACCAACTGCTTGTAATATGGAAGTGCACCTTTAAATATGCCATGATGGCAAATATGTAATCCTTAAGGCAGGATCCTATGCATCATTCACTCTTCCAACCCTGCAGATACAAGCACAAGAGATAAAGCTCTTGATTAAGTGAACAATAAAGAACAAATGTGACATTTTATTATTTTAACTAGGTGAAAAGACATGAATTAAAGAACAAGTAGAGAATCTTCTCGCTCTTTGGTGATCCTGTAGTGGATACATTTATTGCACAGCAGGACATTAAGTGTGTTTTGCTATAATACTGATAAATTCTAATTTATGTGCGTCCTGCTTCTGGCAGTACTACTTTTCTGATCATCCCCTGCAGGATCAAGATAGCTAATATCAGCCTTAGCATTTTTGACCTTTACTTGGTAAAAAAAATTCCATTTTATTGTTTAAATCAAGGATCCTGCCTGCAGCCCTTGATGGTCACCATTTCACCCACTCACAGTGACCCGGTCACTTGAACAATGGCATCACAGCAGCTTCACACTGAGCTATGCGCATGTGAGGCTGAGACCAGCTTCTTTAGATGACAAATGCTGAGGTGCTCCTTCAAATCTTCTGGCTGAGATGTTCCCGGCCCCTAAAACGCCCTCCCCCACAAAACCCCCAACGGGGTGGAGGGGGTAATGCTTTCAACCATCAAAAAAAAAAAAAAAATAAAAAAAAAAATCTGCTGCTGGGGGAGCAAAGGACAGAAAAATTGCTTGCTGTGTGCCTGCACCTCCAGCTGCCTCAGTGCACTGTGTCAGTGGATGAAAATAGACGGGCTTGACGGCTTCACTGGCTCTCTCAAAGAGGCCAGCTGGCAGAAGCAGCAGTATGCTCCTGGGTAAAAAGGGTGAGTTTATTATTTCCTCCCCTCCAAGTCTGAATGTTCACTTTCATTTTGACTACACAAGAAAAAAAAAACTCTTTTGAACACAAAATCTGAAAAATCCACACATCTGCCCATGCCTGGCGAACAGCAAACCTTCACAAGTATCACCTGGTTTTCCAGAAACTAAATTTCCCCTCAAGAAAAAAAAAAAAACAAAACTAAAAGTTTGGACTGCAGAAATAACCTTACAAACGCAAGCAAGTATACAGTGAGACAACAAGCTACAGAAACGCTCCCAGTGCTGCTGCTGTTCCTCGCTATGTCACTTCAGACAGAGACAAAGTGTTCCTGTCCAGAAAACCTGAGGACAGCACCAAAACTGACAAGCAAGTCTAAATGTCACACTGCTGCTGTTCTGCTGTAATGCAGGGAGACTCTGGAGAGGCAAACTAGCAAGAGAGATGTAAAGAGCTATGGGGCATACCAAAACCCCACAGGACAGTTAGGAAAAGCCTGCAGAAGTGGAAGCACCCAAAACACCCATGATACACTCACGAGTTGGAGAAGATGGAGACTCAACCTGCTAAACAGTACAAAATACTGAAGATGATGACTTAAGTTAAATAAACTTCCTTGAATAAACTTAAGAACATCTGTGTCAGTAAACTTTGCTCCAGCAGGACCATAAATCACTGGGGGATATTTTACAATCCCTGCTTTACATCTCAACACACATAATCAGCAGGGAGCACGAGCACCTACGATGCACCACAACTCCACAGCCCTACCTCCAGACAGAGCCTAAGAGCAACCCTGCCATGGGTGCATCCCTACCCCAACCACCCAAGCTGGTGAAGCTGCGTTTCAGGGGACTGCAGCATCCCACTTGTGCACGCCAAGCCAGAGAGGAGCAACCTGGAATTGTATTTATGGATCAGCTGGCACGGTCAACATGCTTTTTTGGCGCATGACCATTCCACACTTTTTCAGGGTCAGATTACCAAGGACATGAGTCGCTCATGTAAAATTTCAACCAGGCCCCAGGTGTGGTCATGATGCAGACAGAAAATATCAGTACTCTGGCAGCAGAGACTGGTGCCAATATAAGAGGAGGTTTTGTAAGGAAAAAAAGGTTTGAAACAAATGTATGTGAGAAATTTAAATTAACCATCACAGTACCACACAGGTCATTTTACAACTCATCTCTCCATTTCAAGTGGTGGTGCCAGAGCAGGTCCAGAGAAGGGCAACTAAGCTGGTAAAAGATCTAGAGAACAAGTCCTGTGAGGAGACACTGAGGGAATTGGGATTGTTTAGTTGGGAGGAGGCTTGAGGGGAGACCTTATCACTCCCTATACCTGAAAGGATGTCTGTAGGTGCTGGGCTCTTCTCACAAGTAACAAGTGATAGGACAAGAGGAAACAGGCTCAAGATGCACCAGGAAAGGTTTAGGTTGTATACAAGGAAGAATTTCTTCGCTGAAAGGCGTGAAAGGCATTGGAACAGGCTGAACAGGGAAGTGGTTGAATCACCATCCCTGGCTATGTTTAAAAGTTGTGGAGATACGGTGCTTAGGGACATGGTTTAGCAATGGACTTGGAGAATACGGTTATTGGTTGGACTCAGTCTTGAAGGTCTTTTCTAACCTAGATTATTCTGTGATTCACATGCTTCAGAGACATTGATAAAGCTCCTAGGTTTTGGAGTCTATTTCTTATTCAAAGTCAAAATGACTCAAAAAGAGGCTTTCAGAAATAGCTTTTCAGTGTGTGCTTGCAGCCCAGAAGGCCAGTCGCATCCTGGGCTGCATCAAAAGAAGTGTGGCCAGCAGATCGAGAGAGGTGATTCTGCCACTCTGCTCTGCTCTGCTCAGACCTCACCTGAAATACTGTGTCCAGCTCTATGTCTGTTTCTATGTTTCTATAGCACAAGTTGAGTAGCTCAGGTGGTAGGTTGTTTTGTGTGTGTGTGTGTTTGTTTTTCCTGCATTATCCTTCTCTTGGTTGAGGATAATGCAGAAACGTTGAATTATAAAAAAAAAAAAAAAAAAACCAACCAAACAAAAAACCCAACAACAGTGCTATAGTTGTGGTGTTTGATGTATCCCACAAGGCCTGAGTGAAGGATAACGGCTTTTTAAAAACTACATTTGCATAACATGCAAGGGATGGTTCTCAGATCAGTCATGCACCAAGGTGGATGTGAATATGCATGTGTCAATTTTCTCTTTAGTCACCCTTTTCTTTTCTTTTGCTCTGAATTCTTGTCCTTCTGTTCTGTGATTTAGTGAAGTTATTCAACAAAATACTTTTATCTTTTTTTTTTCTCTGAATTTCTTCTCTGCTTCTAATCTGTCTCTTTCTGAATCAGTTTTATTCTCTCATGTTTTCCTTTTACTCACCTGTAAGTGTATTCAGTGATGACTGGGAAGGGAACATGAAATGGTTGTCTTGTCTTCATCTCCTCCCTCTGAAAAGTATATCTGGCAAGTTGAGAAATTTCCTTTATTCCCAAGAGCAGCTCATAAAGGATAGCTTTCTTCTCCCTGCGCAGTGAATGTGAGGTGATTGCCAGAGCATTGTTCTTCTAAATAAATTATTTTTCTCTTTGGATAGACCCCACCCCCCAGCTACTTTTAGAACCCTGATGAAGTGATAATTTGTGTTCAGGCTTCCCTGAAGTGCCCAGTAAGGTAATCCAGCTCCAGTTGTTTGGTGAGTTTGGTGTTCTGGGCAGAACACCAGCCAACTCACATGCACTGAAGCTCAGCTGAAGAATAACCCGAGTTTATCTCACAGACTGCAGGAAAGTGGTCACAATAGGTTAGGTAGATGGTTGGACTTGATGATCGTGGAGGTCTTCTCCAACTTTAATGATTCTGTGAAAGCTGTAGACATGTGCAGTATCACCAGTTTTCATCTGGGCTGTTCCGGGTGTCAAGGAGAAGGTAGATCACAATGCTGAAGTGATTGGATGGTTCATGTGCAACTCCTGTGAGGCAACCGCATCACGTGTCCAGAAGCAGGGCTGCGCTGGCACGGGAGGTTTGGGTGATCTGAGTGCATAGTTGTAGGAGGAGGCAGCCAACAGGCTCTGCCAAGGCTGACACTGCAGGACTCCCTCAGGCAGAGTCCTGTGTCTAGTGCTGGAGAAATGAGACCTCCAGAGATCCATTGTTATCACACACACACCACACACACACACCCCCACCCCCCCAGCTCCTCCAAGGTTAGAGCTACATGTTTTGTCCTTCTCAAAGCATGTGGAAGTCTTGGTATGTAGGCTTGGCAAGGTTGGCCAGCCTGACTTGCTGTCTCCCTGCGGAGAGCTCCCTTCCCTCTCTGGAGCACTCTCACTCATTGCAGCTGTGTTGCTTCCCAGCTGCTGCCTCTCTCTGTCTTACTGAGAAAGGCTTGTAAACCTTGCCACTGATCTCACTCCTTTGCTAGGAGTTTGATTCACCTCCAGCAGGGTCTCTCTGCCCTCAGAAGCAGCATAGCTTAATTTCCCTGGCTAGTAGCTCTGCAGTCAGTAGCCCAGTTTCAATATCAGACTGGGATTGTATCACTGGCATCATTTACACCACTAAGCCATTTCAGTGGGCTCTGGTGTGAAATGACTCTGTAGTGGCAGCTCCCAACATCTTTGCAGTATTTAGTTGCTGATACCCCCGCTGTGTGTTCCTTTTGGACTAGTTTTGGGATGAAGCTTACTTCATCTTAGTCTTGCAGTGATCTGGTGCTGCTCTGACAGCCCATGTGGCTAGAGACCCCTGATCCAGTTCTGTTGTGTTCTGGCTGTGGTCATCCCAACTCTGGGTCACACTCTTCTGCAAATAACCTACAAAATGTATTGCTGATGAAATTTCCACCTATGCTATTGGTCTGTCAGCTTAGATTAGTTTCTTTTGCAGCACAAAACTCACAGAAGTGCTCCCAGAAGAGGTGTAACTTGTGAAAGTGTTCACAGAAGTCAGTCAACAGCTGTGAAGAAGACTGTTCTCATGGAGTAGCCCTACAGCATTAGGGTGAGTAATGGTTGTTTTGTTAAAAGTAGAAATACCTCTGTATGAACCCCTTCTTGTGGAGCTTTACCTGTAAGCACAAGTTGAGGTTGTTGCTCTACTCAGTTGAGTTTTTGGTTTTGCTGTGTGCAAGCCAGATGCTTTAAAATACTAAAAAGAAAGGAATTTCTTCTCACAAGTTCTTCCAGGTTTATTTGTGTTGTACTGAGTCTAAGGGCTCCATCTGCTTTTCATTCATATATTGGGTTATCTCCAAGTTGTAGTTCTATATTTAAGGATCTTCGAAGATCTATCTACTGTGTTTTCCTTGTCATGTGGCAGCCTATCTGCTTTATTAATTTTATTTCTGTTGGAGATCTGCAAATGGCTCATCTGGTGTAGAAAAGATCCCTTTATTGTGGCTCTCACCAGTCAACAACAGGCTTGGAAAATGGCCCAAGTCCCAGCTGGTCAGGTGCTGATGTGGCCAGCTTCCATGTGTGTGGCACCCTGCTAGTCTTCTGCAGTCAGATGACTTCCACTACAGTTTCAGCTTAGTGCTGGTAGACCCAGACCCTTATCCATGTCTCAAAATAGTCACTAGGTCTGTCAGGGTTGTGTATAGACCCTCAGCATTAGATGGGATGTCAGAAACAATTTTTCCCTAGTGTGGGGGTCAGGACCTCTGAGCTGCTTATGGTCAAGTTGTTAGTGGATGGATATTCTTACTCTGTGTAGCAAAACAAGAGGAAGAAAGTGCCATCCACAGCTGTCTAGTCCTGCTTGGTTTATAAGATGAGAGTAATTTAAGGGTCCTTTTTTTTGGTAGGAAGGAGTATGAAGGCCTTTGCAGTCATGAGATTGAAGACCAGGACACTCTACCATGATGGTGGGGTGATGACTGTCATGAACATCACAGCTGCTCTTCAGATCAGTTCCACGTTCAGTTCCTTCCTACTTGTTGGCTTCTCCCAGTGGATCTAAGACTCACTTGGTTTCTCTGGTTTTTTTTGGTGGTCCTTCACCCTGAGGAGCTCCAGCTTTATCTTATAGCCCTCTCCCAAATGTCTTGATTCCCTCTTAAGAGGAGATTTTTGAAGGCTAAAGGATGAAAAACTTGGAACTGTGTTAGCAAATACAGGATGCGGGCAGAAAGCCTCTATCCAGACGAGTTATATTTCTTTTCAATGGTAGCAGGAAAACTTGGGAGAGTAAACACCTAAAGATCACACAGGAAATGGCAATTAGTGAAGGGATTGGACTCCAGGCCTGCCCGAGTCCAATAAATATGTTCAGCTTCTTCTCCATAGTAAAATTGCTGTCTCCATGTGACTTAAGTTGGATTTTGGCCCACCACCTGTATGTAACAAATAACTCTATCTTAACAATAAACCAAGCACAAACCACACACACACACACAAAAGTATGTGGACCTAATGGTCTTATTTCTTCCTCTGTCCATCACCATTTCTCCTTTTAATGTAATTTCTCCCTCTTCTTCACAAGGCTCTTCCACAGCAACTTCAGAGCACTGATGGCATAAAAGTAGGCTCTGCTCCTGCATGGTGACAGCCCACAGATGCTTAATACATCTACCGTGGGGATGTGATGGGAGCACGCTATCCCTGAGATGCTCCTAGTAGATGTCTGTTTGTGGGGAAGCAGGCTTTTCCTTAGGACCTTCCAGAAGTGATCTCTTGTGTGCGACCTGTGTATTAAGCATTTATGTGCTGTTGTGCCAATAGTTTAGGAGGGCCGTCATAAATAAGCGGATTTTGTCTATGCAAACCACTCATATCTTTATTTCTGTACATAAATCATGAGCTGAAGTTGAGAATCATAGAAATGTCTGGGTTGTAAGTGACCTCTAGAGGTCATATAGTCCAAAGCCCCTGCTCAGAGCAGGGACATCTTCAACTAGAGCAGGTTGCTCAGAGCCTCATCAAGCCTCACCTTTAATGTCTCCAGGGATGGGGCCTCAACCACCTCCCTGGGCAACCTCTTCCAGTGCTCCATCACTCTCGTGGTAAAGAACTTCCTCCTTATTTCTAATCTAAATCCACTCCTTTCTAATTTAAAACCATTGCCCCTCGTCCTTTCACTACAGGCCTTTGTAAACAGCTCCCTTCAGGTACTGGAAGGTTGCTATTAGGTCTCCCCGGAGCCTTCTCTTCTCAAGGCTGAAGAATCCCAGCTCCCTCAGCCTGTCCTCGTAGGAGAGGTGTTCCAGGCACCTGATCATCCTTGTGGCCCTCCTCTGGACCCGCTCCATCAGGTCCATGCACTTCCTGTGCTGAGGGCTCCAGAGCTGGACACAGTATTTCAGGTGAGGTCTGACCAGAGCAGAGTAGAGCGGCAGAATCAGCTCTCTCAATCTGCTGGCCACGCTTCTTTTGATGCAGCCCAGGATGCAACTGGCCTTCTGGGCTGCAAGCACACATTGGCTGCTCACGTCCAGCTTCTCGTCCACCAGCACCCCCAAGTCCTTTTCTGCAGGGCTGCTCTCTATCGTCTCTTCCCCAAGATTGTACTGATAGTGGGGATTGTTCTGGCCCAGATGCAGGACCCTGCACTTGCTCTTGTTGAACCTCATGAGGTTCACCTGGGCCCACCTCTCCAGCTTGTCCAGGTCCCTCTGGATGACATCCTGTCCCTCTGGTGTACTGACAGCACCACTCAGCTTGGTGTCATCCACAAACTTGCCGATAGTGCACTTGATCCCGCTGACTATAAACTAAGGGTGGATTTCAGCTCACCTAACATAAGCTATCAGTCCAAGGCTCCCTCTGTAGTCAAGGAAAAAAAGACAACCACCTCCAGATGGCAACTTATCCTCTTTTAAGATCCATTTCTGTGACTGCTGTGAGGAAAAACCCTTTGGAGATCTCTCTACCACTGCTGATAGAGGACATCTAGGCAACAAGGCTCAACCAGATGCCTAACTGCAGTGCCTGAACATCTTTCACCCTTGTAGTCTGCAAGGTAATAGAACTACCTGGCACTTAGAAGAGAAAAACCTAGAGAAAACATCATTTGCACAAAACACCTAGGACTTTAATTCCTCAGGAGACAATGAGGGGGATGCAGACATGGGTCAAATACCACTAGTGGAAGGATCTTTACTATTTCCCATTCTTCAAATCAAAATTCAATAAAAACCCAAGAGGTTCAATGGTTTCCTGGCAAAGCACACTTGGCACTTAACATCTTTTATGACGTTTGAGTACAGAGCACAGTAAGGGAAATCTGCCACCACCAGCACACCTTCCTGCTGTCTGCACAGGAGCAACCAGAGGACTTGGCTCTGGCTGTTCTCCACTGACAACATGAAGCCTTCAGAGATGGCTGCCACAAACTCAGTACAGGATGAAGATTAGTGGAGACTGCATAGAGGAAAGTAAAGGGAGAAACGCACACTATCGGACTCACAAACTATTTCCACTTCTTGGCATCACAACAGGGGTACTTTTGAGTAGAAGAGATTGAGGCTGATGGGCAACACCCAAACAACCATTATTTGCTGCTGTACCTTTAACTAACTGCGCTCATTTCACCTTCTCTGGCTTATTTCCATCATGTTTTATCAACTTGTTCGAAGTGAGCGTTAAAAGCTCTTTAGTACCTTGCTACATTTGTTATTGCTGAGCAGGAGTAATTGCCAAGTAAGATACCTATCTGCCACAGCGTGCTCATGCCAGAGACAGTGGAGGTCATGTTCTGGAAAAGTTCGACTTTGAACTATTCCAAGTTTCTGATTTCCACTGAAGTTACACACATACTAAAGACAACTGAATGACACAGAAAAATGGAGGTGAAAAATCAGAGATATAGCAAAGCTGCCACCTGTCCCAGAACAAGTTTTACTTCTGAAAAAAATGTGAGCAATTTTAGGAATCTGTCTGCCCCATTTTCAAATCACATATCTGAAAAACAAATTTACCAGTTACCATTGGTGAAAATATAAGTGATCCCTGAAATAAATGCTGGCCCTCGCACGCCCGATGCTGCCTCCCCTCTCCTGCCTGCTCCCTCCTCCAAAGATGCACGAAGTACCAGATCCTGCTCTGGGCTCCTTGAGGAAATTCTTTGTCCGTGATGTTTTCTCTAAAAACAGTCCACAACCAACTTTCTTTTTACTTCCAACATAGAGGGATTCAATTTCAGTGCCCCAGCTGCTGCTGGTGAATCAGAGGGGAAGGAGCAAGCTTTGAAGCGTGGCCCCCTCACAGGATGAGGAGCTCCAACACACAAAGCATCAGCACCATGGAACCACAGGGACCAAACCATTACAGCACATCACAGAAAATGACTCGGGGCATGCAACCAGGCATGGGCCCATCAGCCTTGCCTGTAGACACCCTTACACAAATAGTAATGAAGACAAATAAAATAAAAAAATTGAAAAATTTAAAAAAAAGTTCATCTCTTTGATGACATTTTCAGCCAAAAATACAACTTCAAGCCTACTTTTCACATTTCTTGTTCAGCTATACGTGTTATGGCATAAGAGTTAAGCACCATGACAGTAGCTGATGTCACTTGATAGCCTAGTAAAGCTTTGTTAAGCATGCGGATTTACATGTTATTATCAACAACATCATAAATTTTCCAGACTTCCGTAAAAACCTCCTGGCTGTCCTTAAACTGTTAACAGTGCCTTTTTTTTTATTATTTATTTTATTTTATTTTTGTTTGGTTTTGTTTTGTTGTCTCAATTGCAGACCAGATAACATCACATTTCTCCTTTCCCACTTTAGCTGCTGCTGCACTTTGATGCTGCACTGACAGCCCTCTCCTCCACAGCCATCCAAAACACCCCTACAGCCCCCAGGGCTGCAAACCCAGCAGGACCAGTCCTGCCTCCAAGCATCCCTCTAACAGAGCAGGCTACAGCTCCAGCACAAAAAAGGTGCAGAAAACACAGCAGTTGCCACCGACATAGCTCACATGCTCACTTCTTCACTGGACCTGGGAAGCAAAGTTCTTACCTCTGTGTCTCCTGTCTCTCCACATCTTTCCCAGCCTCTGGCAATCTTATATCTTTTTCAGCTTTTACTGATGGGCTAGTTAGCAGTTTGCTGGGTTGGTTGTGTTGGTTTGTTTATTGTTTTGGTTTGGCTTGGTTGTTTGCTTCTTGAGCACCCATCATTAAGACCAACTCCAGAGAGAGTCCTTACTCATGAGGAATAGAACTCAACAAAGACAGCCACAATAGAGACACTAACAGACCAGAAGATACTCATCACACAGTAAGGGAAAAAGTTAGCTCCTTGAAAAATAAAAAGTTTGAGCAAAGATCACAGATTTGTATGCATGTATCATTTGGACTGGATACCGCCCAACGAAATAAGAGGAAAATGAATGGCCATGATGAACAAGGGCAAGATAGGAGGGTGTGGGAGGGAACCAAAATACACCCCCACCCCCCAGCCTTAAAGGGTTGCATATGGTTTTAAAAGGGAAAAGTTATCTCGATGCATCTCAGGCAGATTTCATACAAGGAGCTGCTTTGTGCACAGAAAGGATAAACAAGAATAGGTCAAGAAGAGCAAAGAGGCATCGAGAGCAGCGAACCATCACCACTGCACAAGCACCAGTTGTAGGGAAATGACATAAACAGGCAGGAAAGAGCAAGGCAGTTCTTGTAGAGCACAGCAACAATCAAATGAAGGACAGGCAAATCACACAGAAAAAAAGTGTATTTATATACATAAGTACAATACATACAGAATAGATTATGTATATATATTTATACACAAGCAATATAGTGCATTTCCTAGTCCCTTACAAGAGGCATCTGTCCCTCTTCAAACTCTTTTTTTCTCCGCAATGCTAATGTGCTGAGACCTACGTTGTTTTTCTGCTTGTTTTCATTTGTTTGGGGTGTTTCTGTGTGTGTGGTTTTTTGTTTTTGTTT
>JAAGNO010021771.1:110823-121386 GCA_033439905.1 Ceryle rudis
TTTTTTTTTTTTTTGGTTTTTTTTTTTTTTTGTTTTTTTTTTTTTTTTTTTTTTTTTTTTTTTTTTGTGTTTTTTTGTGTGGGGGGGGGGGGGGGGGGGGCTGTTTTGGTTTGGTTGGTTTGTTTGTTGGGGTTTTTTTGGTTTGTTTGTTTTCTTGGGTTTTGGGGGTTTTTTTTAAATTTTGTTGGTTGTTTGGGTTTTTTGCTGGGTATCCCCTCATTGCTCTCCCATCGCTCTGCTTGTATCCATCTACCGCCAGCTGTCTTACAAGACTCTTAGAGGAGGTTTTTTTGTGGACCACATACCATAAAGGGATCCTGACCTATGACTACTGCTTGTACAAATAAATTACGTGAAACTGAAACATTTATGATGCATTTATGGACAATATTCTCCAACAGAAGAAGGAAAACACAGCTCAACTCTGTGATGATGCAGAATCACTAATTAACATAATTGAATAGCTTAGTGCTCTCCAAGCAGATTAAACAGTCACTGAGTCTTTGGATAGACCCAAACAAGGAGATCAGCTTCTCTTTGAAGGGACCACCCACGTACTCCGTGTTACTCTCCATGGCCTTGTGATCAGGCAACACTGTTAGCAAAACTGAAGTGTGCTTTGGGTACTGATCTAATTGTAACAAACCTGCAGGAAAGATCTTGGCGAATGTGGTGATCACTTCGGAAAGGCTTACTGAACAGAATCCATTTGGATGCACTGTAACTCTTGATATAGCTCAGCAGAAAAAAAAAACCAACCAGGTTTACAACTCCACTTTTCTAATTTCAGTTTAACAAAACCTTGACACACAAAACACAAACACAGTCTGTGTTCATATATTTGGTATCCAGAGAGAAAGATCAAAACTCTTCTCCCTCACTTCATTCTAGTAGAATCACCAACAGAAATCACATACTCCTCAAAGTCAGCCTCTCTGAGATTTCAGCTCTTTGTCTCCGCTATGCTACAGTTTGCAAGCGCTAAAACCTGAATTGCATTTTCATCTGACTGAAACCACTATCCAGGTAAACTTCCTAACTCTTTCAAGTGACATGATGTGAGGTACATCTCATACCACTCACAGTTTGTACAGATGATAATGAAGTAATCACTTTTTGAAAAAGGATAACTGCTACCTCCTTGGCCTTGACATTAAACCGAGCTTTATGCCTGTGAGCAAAAATGCAAAGGACGCAACACAAGTCACTTGTTTGGTTACCTCTCAGCTTACTGCCAGATGTGGAAGGGTAATAATTGTTTCCAGTTATTTATTTATGAAATAACTTTTAGGGTTAGCTTCTCATAACTACCCTATGTTTGTTTACAAATACGCGCACACCACTTCTCAGTGTGGTGGTGTGAAGGAAGACTAATGCCAATAGCCGAACTGCTTCAAGAGCGCACACGCATTTTGGTACTCAACTTCAGATATCCTGTGGGTAAATTTTCAGGTTAACTTTATTATTTCAGTAAATGAGCTGAAACCACTTTGCACCTCTAGACCACACCCAGACCACCTCAAGCCAATCTAATCTAACTTCCGGTTTTAGTACCTTTAGGAGAACACTCTCCTCCCTCAAGTATTGTCATCAATATTTGAGCAAAAGTAGAATGAATGCTAGAAACATTTCCCAAATTCATAGAGAAAACCCATAAAAGGGATGAAAAGCCCCTGCCTACATTCCCACACTTCCCAGTCTTTATCTTCCTCTGCACACTACTGCATTTTTAATTTGCACTGGTGATGGGAAAGAGGGACTAGAGGAGAAGCCAGTCACTGTTAAGTGAATTTGGAGAAGGCTGCTGCCCAGTTGCCTGGTTAGATTTCAAATCTCAAACAAAAAAGAACAGTGTAACAAGGCCACAAAAAAAAAAAAAAAAGAGAGACATTATACACAGACCAATTAAGACAGAAGAGCTGACAAGAAAACAGAAGGAACTTCTAAGCATTATAAAGAATGCAAGTGTAAGCTTGAATCAATCATTTCTTCTACATATTATACTCAGGCAAGATGAACAGTGCTGAGTACCCATATTTTCCCGGTTTTGCAGAATTTTTTTTCTTCCTATTGAAGTCAGCTATTCTCTTACACAGTGAAATAAAAGCAGACAACACACCAGTGTCTGCATTTCATTATATCACCTGCATTTCATTAAGACAATGCAGTTAACACACATGAATGGAGGTCTCTACTTACCTGCTGCACTGTTATTGCTGATGAGGAAGCAATCTCAGCTCAGATTTTCAATTATGTTAAAAAAAAAAAAAAAAGGCAACCAAAAAACCAACAAAACTTTTTTTACCTTGAAGCCCAGACATAATTTTAAACCATGAAAATCAGCAATTTGTATGTGTACAGCCATCTGTATATACTACACTTAAATAAGTTTAGGATACACTTACTACTGTAGTATACACATAATACCACACTCAAATGCAGTAGTTTTAAAAAGCAAGTCTTTAAAACCCTGAAGTTAGCTTTTAGTATCTAAGAAAAGAAATCAGCAAAAAAGGCCCCCAGAGTGTTTACAAACTACAGGATTTTCACTATTATAAATCCAAACAGTATGATGAAACTATGAAGGAATAACTTCAGTTTACCTACAGTGACATTCAGGACACAGTGAACTGAAATACCACACTCCCCACACAAAATGCTGCTAGTGACTGAAGCAGATACCCACTTATATCGAGAGTGAAACTCCACTATGCAGTGTCCCTGCTGCCTGCAAATTGAAGGGCCTGACTACTTCTTCCAAGCACAGTTGTTTCAAAAAAATCCCTCAGTGGCTGTTTTCTATTTTAACATGCAGTGGTTTATTTCTTTTAATAGATAATCCTCTATCTACTGTGTAAACAGTGAGAGCCTCACTGTTTAAACTTCCAGTATTAATGCACTTTCTTATTCCTGTGACATGTTTTTTTCCTCTATTTGTACAGTACGGCCACTCCAGTGCCCAAGAATCTGCATTTCAGAGAGCCGTGCTCTTTAGACCTTCACAAGGATGAAGTTACTTCTGCTACTGAGTGAGAAGGGAGATGGAACCAGAAGCAAAGGGCCAGATGCTGCACATGTGTACAGCTCTGGGCAAAGAGCTGCTCTTACAGCCAAGCAACGCAGGCATAACCCTGCAAAGGACCAGGCTCTTTAGCTGTGAATTCGAAGACCCACCAATGTATACTTTCAGTACCCACCATGCACAAAAGGCAGGCAGTGCCCTGGCACTGCTACTGCAGCACTTGCAATAGCTTCACTCTTCTGAGGCACAACCTTATTTCCCTCATTCCTTGGTATTACGTGAGCACGCCTGGGTCTTGCTGTCTTTTGGTCTTCTCCGTTACTCTTTGTTATTCTCCTGGACAGGCTGTTGGCAAGTGGGAACTCAACCAATTCTTGTATCAAAAGGAAGCCTTCAGATGCTGTGGCCCACTTTACCTCCCATTAGCCCCCCAACGAAAGCCACTCCTTTGGTCCTCCATCAGTTCCAGCAGCTCCCCTTCCCTTGCTTGCTCATCTCTTCCAAGGACTTTGTTTCCCTATCTACTCTTCCACCATTTAGTCCAATGACAGATTCGGTTTGAAACACAAACACCAAACCCAACCAAACACAAACACCAAACCAAGCCAAACAAAACACAACAAACACATAAACAAAAAAACTTTAGCTCAGTAAGAAGCAGATGCTCAACTCCCTCCTCTCCTTTCCAACCTCCAGGTCACCCAACCACACAGAGAAATACTTAAAACTATGCAATTAAGACCAGATTCACAAGTCTGGTCCCCATTCCTGAATCCTGTCCCCAAAGTCTCAACATTCTTGAGTTTGGAATTGTCACAATGACTAAGTGAGGTGCACCATGGTATACAAACTACATCTAGCAAGCCTGGAGAATGGTGTAAGATCTTATGTATACAGGAAAGTCATCTTCCTTTAAAACAGAGCCAACTGCTCTTAACCAGCTTCACTCCTGTTTTCATATGGCCACCCCAGCTGCACCCTGTGCAACCTTCACATGTTGCAAAGTGATTTTCTTGACAACGTGCTCATTTGTACATTCTACGGTATTTCACAACACCTTCAATGTTTCAGTTCAAAAAGGCTGGCCAACCAAATGCACTTCTCATTTTGCACAGACATGCTTCCATTGTTTGCTAACCAAAGAAGATGCCTGCCAGTATCTCAGATGTTTTTAGAGTCCATTAAAACTGGGCTTCTTCCATAAGACTCCATTTGTCATATGAATCTTTCCCTCTTAAATACGGTATTCCCTATTCTCTCAGTAACTTTACTATTTACCTATGTCCAGTCTATTCTATTGCTGTTCAGTTAACTTATTTTCAAGTCATACAGGGTGCAGATTTTAACCCAGACAAAGTAAATATGACACACAAGTCCAGAACAATTGGTTCCTTTTAGTCAACAAGGAGGACTTCATGGGCCTTGCCAGTTCTGCCATCAGTTCTCTTCCTCACTTTTGTCGTAGAGCTGGAAACAGAAGCCTCCATCTACCCCTTAGCAGAAATAGCACTTTATTTCTTTCATCACATCAGGGTACAGAGCATTCAAGTGCACTGTTCAGAAAGCTTTAACACCTTGTAGCTCTCAAGCCCAGTCACAGAACACGCTGATAGTCAGAGATTCACACACATTACAGGCTGAAGCTAAGCAAGAAAGAGATATTTGCTTCCTCCTTGAGTTGGTATTTCTCCTTATCTGTCACTAATGTCATCTCTCACTTTTTTCATCACCTTACTCCCAGAAGTCAATACAACATGTCTAAGGACTGACACTGATGCTGCATTGGAGCCACTGCAAAGGTGAGAGAAATGCAGCCTCCAGTACTATATAAGCAACAGCTAAATAAATACCACATAACTATTTCTAAAATCTACCTATACTGCTAGAAACAAGAGAGTCTAAAGCTGAGCACAGTATCATTATTCTGACAGAGGAAAAAATAAATAAATAGAACTTTAAAGTTCCCCTGACATTTCTACAGGACTGAGTTTTTGCAACTACCAATTTACTGACAACATCCTAGAACATCAGAAGAAATCAAAAAAGAGCAATGGGTCTAAAGGTCTCTTTTTCCCCCAACTGCTGCCTTAGAGGCTGCATACCTTATCCACATGGCTACTGGTCTAGTGATTTAAAGTGAGTGACATTCAGAACACATTTATCATATTACGAAAGAATCCAAAATAATCCTCTCAAAATAAAGGCAGTATCATACTGCCATGTCATATATTGCCATCTTTTATTTTCATGTTCTGAGACTTCTCTCTACACCTTCACTGCAGTTATCCCTTCTTCCTCCTAAGTTTAAGAGCAATGACTTCTCTCCAGCTTTCATCTGGAGGCATTTATCTTATAATCAGTCCTGCAGTGTGAAATTCAGTTTGTATTGGCACAATGGCTTTACATGAAAACAATCATAATTTTAAACAGAAGTTTTATGCTGCAAATCCTTCTTCTCATCTTGACTGACTTTGCAGTAATCCACGTAGTTTATTTGGTTACACAAGTGCAGCTCATTTGACGTAATTACCTTCTCTTTCTGTTAGTATCTATGCTTTGGCATCTTAAACTGCCATTCTTACCTTTTTTGATGCATATTCAGGATCCTCAATGAATGACTGTATACCTGCTTTCTGCCTTCAGCCATACATATCTCTACCTTCTGCGTTTATTACCTGTGGATTTTAAAAACAAGCAAACAAACAAACAAAACACCCCAACCTAAGACTCATCAAGCACTTCCCTTTCTGTCTTCCTTCTGCAAACACTAACCAATAAACCTTTCTCTCTGATTTACTGACCTCTCTTCAGTTTAATGCTTCTGTACAGGAGTTGCCAACAGCAGGAGCATCCATGGGATTCTGCATCACTGTCATTTTCCACTATATGCTTATTTTCTACATAGGCACTTTCTTTCCATAGGTCCTTGATTGCCTCCTCCTGTTCGTTTATCTTTTTGCCATCTCACAGCCATTGTCACTATAATTCACAGCCGTTGCCACTATAATCCACAGCCCTTGCAAGTGGTAAGTCACAAAAGCAAGCTGCCTTCATCTGCCAGAACCAGCCACTGAAGAACAATGCAGCTGAATCCTTCCCCAGCACCCACATCAGAGACAAACATCCTTGTAACCTTCAGGATGTTGTTAATTTAGAGAAGAATTAAACAAAGCCTTTCACCTCAGTTAAACTGGCTTGATGTGAAAAGCAGCAACACTTGGCTGCTCCATGAATTGCTCCACATGCATGGAGGTCCTCTGTGGTCTCCTATGTGCTCTTACATTAAGTCCCACAAGACACAGCTGTCTTATCTGTGACACACTGACCATTTTCAGTGGTCCTTTCTTCCCTACACTGTCAATGCCTCTGGAAATTTAGGACCTGATCCCTACCAGCTACCTGTGCAGCTGCCTGCACCCCACCTCCTATTTCCAGTGTAAAATCCTCCTGCAGCCCCTACCATTCTGTGACTCTGAGTCCCAGGTGTAGGTAGACCTGGAGTCATCTTGCCTTAATGTAGCCACATAAGGCTACCTTAAGTCACTCACCGTAAATGCCACTCACCATCAACACCTTTATAATCACCAAGAGAAGCACAGTTTCTAAGGAGTAATAATATTTTGCATAAAACATGTGTTACATTTTGGGGGAAAAAAATCAACAATTTGAGACACACAAAATCTTCCTCAGGTCTAAAACAGAAGTACACAGCTTGCATGTCTGTGCTGTTTCCAAGATCATATTTTGTTCATCATAATACATCATACCACCTTAAAAACTGTGCCTTGCCATCTTCTTACAGCCATGAGACAACTATCACTACAGCCAGCAGACAAAACGCACATAGGACAGACTTTTCCCCCCTCATCTCAGCTCTGGAGGTGTTCCTCTGAATTAAAAACCACTGGAGAGATAAGGCTGTCACGCTCCTAAATGGCTAGAGATGTTTTCCTGCCAGCAGCATTAGTAGCCTCCAACCACCTGGTCCACTCCTGCAAAGCCATAGCTGTTTTGGGGCATGAACTGGGCAAATAACCCAAGTTAAGAATAAATCAGTAAACCCCAAGAAGTTAGGGAAGCTTCATCATCCAATCCAGTCCACTGACAGCAGAAGCAGTATGAGTGATGGAGGGACATGAACCACAGGAAATGGGTGGCAATAGGGTCTGCATAAGCCAGTTCTGACACTAAGAGAAGCACAACTAAAACCACAGCCAGCAGCACCTCAGATTGAACTAAGATCCATTACTCACTAATGAATACACAGAAGCAATCTCTTTCCACTCTGTATATAACTTGGCACCCATCACATGTATGCAACACTCGGCTATATGGGTTTTTTTCCTCCAATACAGATGCCCCTTTCCATGGATTTCAACACTAACTTCAGGATAATCTAATATCATACTCCAGGGATATAAAGGAGATTTCATTTTGAAAACCTTAACAAGCTCAGCAAGACTAAATCAGCAGCCTCTATAAATAAGTGCATATGAAAATTCCTATATAATAAAGTTATCCAGTAAATGTAATTTACTTAGTTTATCACACAATCTCTTGCATGAACATAACAAACCACCCTCCACAGAGTTCTGAAACATTTAAAAGACATGAATGATGCTTTACAGCATCTAACTCCACCAAGAAGAAAACATTCCAGGTTGTAGCCCATCAGTTTTAAGGCACTAACAACCTGATTTTTCGGAGCATTAATTTGTTAACTCCAGCAGGAGTTGGGCTGTTTAACACAGGTGAAACTGGATCCACAGATCACAGCTCAGCGCTCCTTATCCAGCAAAACTCTCAGATTCCCTCCAGTCCTCCAGCATCCAGAATTAGCTATTATACCAAGAAGCACAGAAACTCAGAATGATTCTAAATATCATTTCATGGACATGCAGTAACTTTCAATATCGCCTAAACTCTTCAGAGATATTAATTTAAAAGCCTGAACCAACAGTTTAGGATTTTTTCTAAGCTACAGCTTTCTCAAGTCAATATTTGTAAATCATGTTTCATGTTTCCAAGGAAACCAAGTGGGTAATACCTCTTGCAAACAGCCTCCTTCAATATACTTTTCATGGCTACAGGGCTCATAGAAGTTATTCTCAGTCTGACAAAGGAAAGAAGTTACACTTCTTACATCTTCCAAAAATAACATCAGCCTTACCAAAGCAACATACATAGCAAGCATCTACAGAAATCCCTGTGGACATTACCACCCGAGACAAATGTATAACCACCCTTGCATTACTCAGCTTTTCTATGTATTTTCCCCCAGTGGTACAACTAAAACGTCCAGAGTAACCAGTATTACATCCATTTTGCATATGTAAAAATGGGGCACTTCTTAAATGACTTCCAAACTATCAGCCACTATACCACCAATGGAGGTCCGAATGTATCTCACCACCCTCTCTAAAAATATATTATGCATCTTATGGTAAAGTTCAAATGCTAATGAAGACAGAGATCAAATCTAGGAATAGAGGAGCATGCTGTAATAGAATGCTCCTTACTTCATTTTTTGTTCTATTATTTTTCTTATTTGACAGGTAGTTAAATCAATTCAAGGTATGATTATCTTACTGCATCCTGCAGACATAAAATAAATGGTGAGGAGCACAGAATACACTCAAAGTAATTTTGTTGATGGGATCTTTGGAAAAAGCAAGATTATCAGTGAAGCAGCAATGACATAACACCTCTATCTAAAGAAGAGAGGAGGAAAAAGTAAAGCCTGACATTAAGTAGAAATAACAAACCTGTGAATTCCACTTTTATTAACACAAAGATTTAAAACTTTATAACAAAATGCCTGCAACAATATAATTGTGTTCTTGCACCCCGAGGACAGATCAAAGCAACAAAGAAATCTATTTTCCTGTCTGTTAGAGGTTCTGTTTCCAAAAAGTCAGGTAATATGATTTTAAATGATAAAGAGCATTATGTATCCAAACATTCCTGCTCAAAAACAAAGACACTGAAGTTTCTTCAGAAGAATCCACATGAGAAAAATACACATCGCACTCTCACATCTGCTTGCATCTACCTACAAGATGCCCTTGAGAACTGTTTAATACACGGAACACGTATCCAAAGCTCCTCAGGATGTTGCATTTTGTTCACTCAAGCTCAACACTGGATAAGACATAGATGCTCTTTGGCGGCTCAGGGTAACAACAGAAACATGATCAGACCTTTGAGAAAGCACCTCAACCTCTTCCTGATGTAACAGGCATCGCACTGAATCCACAAACTTTGTCTGTAACAAAATGTACTGCATCCAGCCATGAATCTGCAACCCACAAAGGTCCCCATTGAAGAACAACACACAAAATAAACCCACAGGTTCTCAACAAGCCTAGAAGCAGCAGCCAGGAGACTACTTTGACATTACAACGGAGGACTGTTTGAACAACTAAAAGGAACCCATCACAACAGAATCACTTTACACAATGTACCAGGCATCACATCAGCCCTGTAAACTTCTGTGGCCATCAGTGAAAACCCGTACCTGTCTAACAAATCATCTCAAAGCTGTCTGCAGTATAAGAAATGTCATTCCAGAGGTGATGACTGAGATGTTAGCAATGGACAAGTTCTTCATTGGGTAATAACTAGTGCTGCAGTAAGAGCTTGCTGCATGGAAAATAGATTCAGCAGAAAACAGTTTTCAAAAGATCTTAAGTCACTGCTGAGCAACAACGGGCTTTATTTTGCTACCACTTGCTAATGAAACACACATATATTTACTTCTCTTGGACCACCTATGTCCTCCCTCCACTCCTTAAGTTAGTAGTTTCTCTCCCCTGCAACCTGCCTTCGTCCCAGAGAAGGGCAACTCACAGAGTCCAACAGCACAACCGGAAAACAGATGGCAAAGAGCAGAACTACTCTCCCAAGATCCTGGAGACGCAACTAACATGAAGACACGTACCAAAGGCAGTCCTCACCCAGAGTGCGTGAAGAAAAAAAAGGCTCAAGAGACCTTCCTGCTAGACTGCAAATGAAGTCACGGTCACCTAGAACCTCTGTTGTCCACTTACAGAGGAGCAGAACATAAAAAGCACCTGACATCCTGGCCTAAACCAAAGAAATGGATTTGCTTCCCATGGGGCAACTTGTGAGGTACCAGAAGTTTTCCTAAAGGTAACACAAGACACCAGCACCAAGACGCCACATGAAGCTCCAGCCGTCTCCTGCACCAACCCAGAAACCAAGGAGTTACTGCTTCACCGCAGTGTTTTCAGGAACCACTGCAATAAATCTTCAGCAGAAATTCAGGGCTCCAGGGACCTATGACATGCTATATCATCTATAACATGAAAATATAAATTAAGGGATGGTTGGTTTTTTTTACATTTAGTACTATGTGCAATGGAAACTGATTCTGCATTAAAAAAAAAAAAAAAACCAAAAAAACCCACACCGCAACAAACAAACAACTTGAAAGTGAAAAAAAAAAAAAATCAAAAGGCTAATAAATACTGAATGGAAAAAAAAAAAATAACATTACTGGGTAAGAAAAACAAAAATCA
>JAAGNO010021771.1:121486-133329 GCA_033439905.1 Ceryle rudis
GAAGAAAAAGAAAAGTATCAAGCTACATGTGAAAAGGTCTATACCATTACTCCCTTGCATTCTTTATATTGAAACTTCTGACATTTCAAGTCTCTCTGTTATTACTGAGTTCTTGTTTCTAGGTCACTGAACCTGGACAATGTGGAGGGGTTGGATATATTCTGCAGTGTAGCAGGGCTCTGCACTAGAAACAGTTATCTGAGTTTTCTTTGTTGCTTAAATGAGATCCTGCACATCACTAGACTTTTTCAAATCTCAGCACATTATTATGGTAGAGAATGACTGACAAGTTTGGCTGTGGGGATTGCAGCCATTGTATGTACATGACAAATCAGCAACATTAAAAAAAAAAAAAAAAAACAAAAAAACCCACACCGCAACAAACCAACAACTTGAAAGTGAAAAAAAAAAAAAATCAAAAGGCTAATAGATACTGCATGGAGAAAACAAGAGTTACATTACTGGTGAAGAACAACAAACATCATCTAAAAATTCCACTTCAGTAAAAAATTAATTCATTATTAGCCTTTGCAGAGAAAGGATTTTAAGCTTATGACCGCAAACGCTTTAGGTTCACTTTTCTTCTTTGGTATGCAAAGAGCTGTACTCAGAAGACAAAGTTCAAAAGCTCTGTGGAGAGCTGTTGACAAGCCTCACACACCGCTGCTAGACTGTAAGGGGCTATTTCTTAATAAACTGGTGATTCATAAAGAACATAATTATGAATTGTACTAAAGTCCGATGGAGGAATGCACAAGTCTACTTCAAGCACCCCACTGGAAGCCTAAACGAAGACACTGCAGTGTACACTGGAGAAGAGTCTGTCAGGAGGAGGAGCTAGAGCCAATGCTGGGACAGTAACAAGTGACCAGAGATCTAATGGAGTTTAGAAAGGTGAAGTTTCCCCACAGACCACTAAGTTTAGCACTAGTGGTGTATGGGATGTGTGTAGAATCAGCTTTAAAATGTGTTTTACTTTCTTTTTTAAAAACACAGGCAAGTAAACACCCATTTGGACTTCTCTCAAGCGCGTAAGTAGATAATTCTTTTGGCAGAGAGCCTCCATCGTGCTGAATGTATTTCTAGCACTCTTTACCTGGTTCACTTTCCTCTCAGGCAGCTTGAAACATTATAAAAACCTTTCCTCTGACTGCCACCTCTCAAGTTTTCTGACTTGCTCCACAGGGCTACAGTGCACAATGGTCTTTGTTCCCAACCCTGATCCTTCTCACGGGATCTGCACTCCTTACGTCAACTTCCAAAAAGAAAGTGACACAGCCAACACACTCCCTTTTCCCTCTTTGAGCATGAAGAAGGGAAATTACACTTCCAATCATACCGTTTTTGGATAACTCTATGTCCTCCATCATTTTGCCTGGTTCCATGAGAAACACAAATGGAAATGGAGTTATCACACTGAACAGAAATATACAGTGAAAAGCTGTCAAAAAGAGTATCTTGTTTTGGCCTTCAGTTACTATTACAAAGAAATTAGGGAGAAGGCAGAGGGGAAAAAAAAGGAGAAAGGCCCATCTCTGGTTTCCTTATAAAATGTTGCCTATGATAACAGTTTTAAAGTCAGAACATGTAGAAATTAAGCTTTATTACCTAATTGTATCTCCTTGAGAAGACTGAGGAAAGAGAGCAGTACATACATAGGCATGGAAGAAAGTCTCCAAAACGGATGAAGTAATTATAGGGAAGAGCTCTGGTTTGTTCGAGTACCAGTAGGACTTCAATGATAAGATCACTGTGAAAGAGTTCAACTTCTCCAAGCTGCTCAGCAAAATCACCTGGCATTCTTACTCTTTTAAGATTGGCATAATTAATGAAAAGCAGTTGAGGAGAGGGAAGGAAGGAATGGACTGTCCACATAACAGCATTATTAAATTTGAAATGATCCTGCAAAAACACGGGAAAAACAAAGCAAGCAAGAGATAGAAAGGTCTGAAAAGTGCAGCACAAGGTAAACACACCAAACACTGAGCCTGGGCCACTGCTCAGCTGGTACCTCTAACCAATGAGCATCTCATATTTCATACTTCAGATACAATACACTGAATAGACACATCTGAAAAGGCACCTGAGAAATGGAGTGTCAGTGCCATCAGCTGAGAATAAGTGAAATATTTTGACAAGTTATTTTCATAGGCAGCTTCACAATATGAGAACAGATGGCTACTCCTACCTTTTGACAATGTTTAATACTCCTAGAAGCAGTAGGCTAACCAACAATGCTCCAAAGCCTGTCTGGTAAAGAAATAGGGGTTTTTTTCTGCAACATTATTATATGTTCTAATCAAATATTTGGACCAATTTAAATTATTCAACAAAATTACATTTGAAATTACAAAACTGATTTAGATTCCTTCATCAATGCTCCCGCAGTACTCATTTGCTGTTGAAGTTTCAAAGAAAATACCAACCCGATAAAAATCACAGATTAAAGAAAACAAAACCATAGTAAACAAAGCAATAAGCAGATTCATAATAGAGTGTCTTCTTTCTCACAGCTTATTCAACCACCAGACTACTAACTAGCTCGTTCGGTTCATTCACAGACCAATAACTATGCTCTACTGGGAGCAAAAGAAACTAGGTAAATGTTTTTCTTTATATTAGAAGACTGGAAGAGAAAAACAGGTGATACCTACTGGTTCTAAAACTCTCAAGGATATTTTAAACATAAACTATGAGTTTCTTTTAATAACCCAATGTTCTTTTTCCTTTATTTAATATAAAAGTTAGTTTTAAACACAAATATTTTAGTAACATTTTTAAAGTAACATGGTACATCAAAAATAAATCAAAACATGAATACAAATATTTCCACGATCTTTTCTACAATTTGAGTTCCAATTTCTAAGTACATGTGACAAAGTCAATAGTAAAGTTAGACCATCTAGCAAATAAGAAACACATCACCAGCCATATTACAATATTAAACATGTAAAAATTGAAACTTGTATATGAACGTTAACTCCACAAACTTTTTAAACATACAGGTATGCATACAATGCATTCTCTCAGCTAAAAATTTGAGTATACTCTGTACAAAGACTATTTCATCTGCTGCATATCAGCACACTAAACGTTACTTACCCAACAGACACCACTGGGAGCAGAAAGTCAGTAAGAATTGCAGAAAACAAACGAGATTTAAGCTGATTATTTAAATCAAGCTTTCCTGACCATTACTTTAAAGTCAAAATGATTTAAATCAATTCACCCTCTTCAACAGCCACAAATTAAAACACTGTTCAATTATGCAAACTCTGAAAATGAAGATGGAGAAGGAACAGACATGAGACTGGTTGACCACCCACTCAAGAGACAGAGGTATAACAAGGTTAAGTGGCTGGAAGCCAAATATATGGATAAATTCAGGGTACAAATAATGCATAGACATTAGAGTAATTATAACCACCGGAACAGCTTACCAAAGACAATGGTAGATTCCCCATCATGTGCAGTTTTTTACATTACAATGTGTATCCACAAAATGTTCCAGATCCAAGACACTATGTGTGCTTCATGGAGGCCAAAGTAATACTCTACTGATGGCATTGTTTAAATTGAATTAGATGATCATAATGGTCTTTTCTGATCTTCAAATCAGTAAGTCTAGAATTTGATCCCACACTGAGAACTCGTATTTCTTCTCACCTCACTAAGTCCTGCCCCCAATGAGTATAACTTCATCTGACTTTACAATACATTCCTTCTGATATCTGCTTAAATGCCAACGTGTCCACCACCAAAGACTTTGAACCATGTTGGCATGGCCATTATCTGAAAACATCCTTGAGGACAGGTCTGAACTCAAAATGCAGCTTCAGTCTTCAAGAAAGACCTCAAACACACTTTACAAAGCCTTTTCACTAAGTCACTGCAGACATCCACACAGTATGGGGGGTAATTAATGTGTTCTTCACCCTACGGCACAGGGAACTAAATGCCCCTCTCAATATAGGACTGCATGTTTAGGCAGACGATTGTTGTACAGAGATCCAGGAAAGACTGCATCAGGTACCAAAGGCAAGGATGGTAGTTTTAAAGCAGAACAGCCCAGATGTACTCCTAAATCACTGAACTAAGAGTTTCAAGCTGGAAGCCTCCTACTACACTTACAACACTAGACGGAGCTCCAAAAACAAAGAATCCATATTACAAACTGGGAGAACAAACAGAATTTGACATCCGTGGCCAAATTCAAACTTACTAATTCAGGACTTTTAAATCCTTAAAAGTCCTTGCAACCTGTACACTGCTTACATGTGGCTTTGCTGCTTCTGCAGCACTTGCAGTGCTGTCAGAATGCTTTTGGGACACAATTCCCATACTTGACAAGGTTGCCAATCCTCAAGCTTCAGAAAAGCTGAGGTCTAGTCATTCAACTTTTACACTGAAAACACTGCAATGTCCGATGAACGCTGACTGGAATTACTGGTTTAGATCATATCAAATGATTGCTGTAACACATGTGTCATCTCTGCTCCCTCTTAAAAAAATTACTCTTACAGATGCCTTGAAACAGATACAAAATGTTCACCTTTGCTGAATTAGTTTTAACATTGTATAAGATGAGGAAAGTATTTCCACTGACAAATTTAATGAATATGAGAAGATGACTTTTTGTGCCACCCTCACATTTCTATTTATATCACAGCAATATCCAAGGAGCCAGACTGGACGTGGGACTGACCCTGGCTCACTCTGGGTCTGCTGAAAGACACTCCAGCACCCACAGACAAACGAAGGGGAGCATCCTCACCCCACCCACATGGAGCAAGTAGCAATTTTAAACTTATATATATGTATATATGCTATAAAATAGCATCAAGGGCCACGGGTTTCTTCAGTCAGATAGGTTGAAAGCACAACAGCACATGTAGAGAAGTTTTTAGGAAAAGGCCTGAAGGAGAGTAAAGTTGCTATACTTCTCATAAAACAACAGCAGTTTTAAAATAATCTATGATCCAGAAAACATGGCTAGAAATAAAAATTAAACAAGCTTTGTACTGACAAGACATTGTTCCATTCGGGTCATCAGCAGAGGGGTTACAGGAAGAGGATGTCCCAGAACAGCATTCCCCACTCGCAGAGGGGCAGGGCAGCACTGCTGGCAAGAGGCAGAAGGTAACACAATAGCTAAACACACAGGGATGAGAACTGATGGACAGGAGTGGGCAATGTTGACTGCGCTCAGAATTCATCACAAGAAGAAACTTTCTCCTTTATCTTTTTCATTATTGAGGCAGGAAAAAAGACATACCATAGAACCACAGAATCATTAAGGTTGGAAAAGACAAACAAAATCAAGTCCAACCATTAACCCAACACTACCATAACCACTAAACCATGTCCTGAAGTGTCACATCCACACATTTTTTGAACACCTCCAGAAACGTGAATTCACCACCTCCCTTGGCAGCTTGTTCCAATGCCTCACCACTCTCTCAGTATAGAAATTTTTCCTAATATTCAATTCTAAACCTCCCCTGGTGCAACTTAAACCCATTAACTCTTGTCCTATCGCAGGTACTTAAGAGATCAACACCCACCTCACCTCAACCTCCTTTCAGGTAACTGTAGAGAGAGATAAGGTTTCCCCTCAGCCTCCTGTTCTCCAGGCTACACAATACCAATTCCTTCAGCTGCTCCTCATAAAACATGTTCTCCCCAGACTCCCTCACCAGAGTTGCTGCCCTTCTCTAGACCTGCTCCAGCACCTCAATGTCTTTTACACTGTGGTGCCCAAAACTGAACACAGTACCCAGGCTGCAGCCTCACCAGTGCACGTACAGGGCACTGTAGTGTGCCCCATGTCAATGAAAGCCACAGCATATGTGGAACTTCAGTAATATTTGTATGGGATCTGAACATACAAGTATTTTTCATTTCTGTTGATGGACTTCAGGCTATGTCCACCAAGTAACAAAAGCCATGCAAAGAGCTCACAGAAAGTTCTATTTCAACATCCTCACCACTGCCAAATCCTGCAGGTCCATGAATGCTTCTCCCAGGATTTCAGCAGAACAGGCATCATACACTTAAACTCAAGTACAATGCACGCATCTCTGTGTGAGCTCAACATCTGAGACTTCCTCTACTGTCGGCCAATGGAAAGGTTTTCTGACGGGCTTTTGACCATGAGAATAATTCTGTTGTCATGATTTTAGTACACATCTCTGAGGCAAAGATGAGTTATGCTCCTCTTTTTGGGAAATGAACATATTTTATTCAAGCTATCCACCAGAACTGACTTAGGCAAGTATCTGTGACGGTTATGCATAGACTCAAGCCTCCCACCCCTGCCTAGCCCACATGCTTTTTTAGCATCCTAAAGAGAAACAAGTATTGCCTTCCTAAATCCAGCAACATGTGTAACCTAAAGGAGCGACATCTCCAACAAGCACAAAGTAAATCCATCTAGAACACTGTCCGGGATGCAAAGAAGAGAAAAAATACACTAAATATCACAATATTTTCCAGATTGTTCTGGGTTTATATTTAATTGCTCATTCTGACTATTGCAAACTTTATCCCAACAGAGTCACAACCAAAAATTACAAATCTATCACTTTCTCAAAATAGACGGCCCATAATTATTAATACATGCTCTTTAGACAACTATCAAAGATATTTTAGCAAAATGTTGATTTAGCTGAATATACATCTGGAAAGTAGAAGTGAAAACAGCAATGCTTTCTGAAATCACAGCCTCCAAATCTGCCTGCTAAGTCAACTTAAGTTTGCATGCTCTTCCTTTCAAAACGGGAAAAACAACCACTTTGCTCATTTTTTCCTTTCAAAATTCTGTAGGGCATGTTCTATACAAAGATTTCCTTGGTTAAGTGAACCAGTAAAATTAAGTTCCTTGTAACTTGTTACCAATCTATAGAAACTAGAAAGGAATGTTTTCCTCCACCTTTGGTTTTTATAAGAGAAATCTTTTCATTTCTCACTTAACCTGAATTTTCTTGCAACTGAAAGATTCTCTGAGAAAGGAACTGGAAGAGCTCCAACTACTGTCCAACACTTAAAAAGATTTTAAAGTGTCATCAATCACAGCTCTTTACATGCTCTTCTAGAGCACTGCCAACCCATACTTTAGGACCAACTCAAAACTGGTTTATGCCAGCACTGCACACTCAAAATAAAGACAGATACCAAAAAAAAATATTTCTATATTACTCTGATTTTGAGTCCTGCTCAGATTCATGTCAAGATGTTACTAAATAATACTCACAGCTGTTATCTTTCTTTTTTCCTCGGAAGAACTGGCAACTGATACCATTAATCCTAAATACCTCACTGGCTACCTCTGATGACACTGTGTTATCATGTCTGCTATAAAAGGTATCTTCAATTTTTAGCAGATCATCTGAAAATGCTAGTGCCATCGCCAAAAAAAAGCAGTAACATCCACAGTAAATCACAACAGTCTAGCTATTCTCTGAAATTCCTATTATGAGTTTCTAATATTGCATTATTCCATTTAAGAAGTCTCAGTCATTTCATCTGAAATTCTCAGTGACTTCTTCTGCAAAGTTTGATTTGAAAGTTTTTGAGAACACATCAATCATGTCTGAGAATTTTGGTAGGTAAAAAAAACCACTAAAAAATAATTCAGAATATATCGGTTGGTTGGAAGGATTCTCCTTCAGGGATCCACAGAAGAAGACAGAAACTGCTGGGGTTAGATAGCTGCCTTTACTCATGTCAATGCCAGTCTGTCAAAGACTTGAGCAAATTATCCAAGAATTATAGTTTGCCTGTGTTCAGGAAGGCTTCCAGAGCTTGCTGGTACCATCTCCTACTCCACTAATGGACCTGAGCTTACTTCCAGCCGGTCTGAGCTCTCCGCACATCACCCGCACCAACTCAGCCAGTCGGCACCACTGTGCTTCCCACACTGCCCTCAGGGACCTATAAGGCTCCAGAAAAGAGATGCAACCCCACCGCCAGCAAAACCCTTCTTGGCCAAGGCAGAGAAAAAGAAACTATTTAGGCAGGCAGTGGGAGGATCAGCATTAGCATGCATAACTTCGTGCTCTTCACTGCTCTGACCACTGGACAAATGCCCCATAGCAGTTAGGAACTGGGGTCACTGCTCACCACCTTACAGAGGTGGTAACAAGGTGGCTGTCCTAGGTGACAAGTGACAAAAATCAAGACCAGAACTCAGGTCTCTCGACACAATACATCATCTGATTAATTATCCCTTTTGCGGTGCTGATGTCCAAGGTCATGCATTTGATTGTTCTACATTTAAACAACGAGAACACACTCGCCCCACAGCCAGGAACAAAGCTCGGGATTTTTGAGTCCCATCATTACTCTGCTATGTAGCAAATACTGTGCCAGCCATTAGCAAAGAGCATGCTTCATTCCAGTCCTGGAGGCTGGTTCACAGAGAGGACAAAAGCTTGCTACTGCTAACCAGACATTCCTTAACTCAAGTGTTGCTGGTCTGCAGTGCAACTCCAAAGCCTGTCAACACCAGTGGTATCAGCAACCCACAAAAGGATACAAACATCATTGCATAAGGGCATTTGTTTCAGGAGGAAAAAAAAAAACACAAACAAACCCACACACATAATAAAAAAAATCATCAATAAATAAGCAAACCAAGAGATTCAAAATGAAAATACAAACATTGCTGGGATTATATTCAGGGGGTAGAAAATGCCAGTGTGCAACAGTCTCTGGCAAACTTTATTCAGAATTGAGCATATACTTTTAATAATCTTTAATTATGGGATCTCCCTTGATCCTAACATACACAATTTTAGTTGTGATCTACTGCAGATTTTGCATCCCTGGGAATTTAATGAACTTTAAAAAAAATAATTAAAAAAATAATAAAAAGAAGGAATAATCAGCAAGCCAACACCTAGATAAGTCCCACCCTTGTACCTGCAGCTGCAAGGGCTCCTCTGACACAGGAGCTGATACGCAGACATGAAACACATGAAGAAACATAGCCAGTATGAAGCATACAGTACCTGAATATATTTCACATGACTTCACATATTCACTCCCAAGTTTTACCATATATCTCAGTTGAGAAACACTGGGGTGGCTCAAGTCACCATCCCTTCCCAAAAAAAGCAGGAAATAACAGAAATAGGACTAAGGCACACCATAATTTAAAATTGTCTCTTCCAAATCAAAACGTATCATTCTGCAGTAGACATAAATGTAAAAAAAACAATATTTGTATATTATAATTTGATTTTGGTTTAGACCAAAGTCTAGATCATGTCTTCTAATGAGTACCATGAGATTTTACACTGAACTCAAAGTCCACACAAGCTCAGTGTTACATACAGTGTAAATACACTTTTTGTCAAATCCACTTTCATTTTTCCTTTTCCTTCTGTCTCTCAGTATTATTTTAAGAATTCTCTGTTAATAAAAGGTAAATAAAACTAGTTCAAGAATACTCTACCATTTCTGTATTATAGCTATTGCTTGGGAGCAAACATGAGAGCAGACTCAGAATAAACTTCAAACCCACCAGTCACAACAAACTTGGCAGAAGAGTGAGACAGTTCACAGATCTTAGGGCAGTAGGTCTAAGCAGACTTTCTGCACAGAAAACAGCTTCCAAATTCAAATGCAGCAGGTTGGTTTGATTTTTATATATATATATGTATATAAACAAAAAGAAAGTGCACAACCATGCTCACATTGGTCCAATTTTACCCACCTTTGCAACAGTGCCACATACATCTATTAGGTCTAGTCAATCTTCAGTCAAGTTTGTCAACGTTGCTCTATGCCTAGCTATAAAAATAAATCAATCATTTTGACACCGAATCCTCAAATATAACTCTTGTTGCTGGTTTGTTGGGGTTTTTTTTACATTTAGTACCAAGTTCAAAAAAATAAAAACATTCAGTTGAAGCAAGAGGACTGTCTAAAGTTCAGTTGCTGAACACGGGGTAAGGTTACATGGAGCTTTTTCCACTCAGGAACAATGCTGAAAGTGTCCTTAGTACTAGAGTGCAAAAGCATTTCTCTTTTCTAGTGTAAGCATGTGTTTAATTTAAAATAAAAATGGATTTCTTTCTCACTGCATAGGGAGCATAGTCATTTTGGGCTTTCACTTTTGCACTTCCAAGACTCAAAATTTCTCTAACAGATACAGCACAGCACAACTTGCACTACAGGAAAGGAAAAGCCACAACCCGATTTCTCAATACTTTTCTTTACATCTCACTTTGTAACAGCATTCTCATTATATGTTTTCCTTTTAGCTGGGGAAAGTGAGCATGCTTGTGTTTGCAGCTCCTCCTCTTTCAAAGACGCACAGCTGCAGCTGTAGTAAACAACCACTAGTCAGGAGCTCAGAAGGTCAAAGTCTCGTTGCTGCATCCATTTCAGCTTTTCTAAAAATTATATTTACAGATTAAGAAATTAATTTTTTTGTTTCATTTTGTAATTTTGCCAAGGAAAGGCAAACCACAATCATCCTCCAACAAAATAAATGAAAGATACAATACTTCAAAAGCCACAAGCAAAACACGGGAAGAACATTGCCCCAGTTTTGTTCATATACAAACACCTCATTCAGAGTCCTGCCTTTTACTTCCTTTGAACAAAGACTTGGTCAAAACCAACTTTGTACGGACAAGACCTGTTACATAATGTAAATGACACTGAAGGAAGGAGCAAGGAGGTTGGCCATCCTGAAAGTGGCACAGCAGCTGCATAAGGCTTCTTCATCCAGCAACCTGAAGCACACAGGCTACAATTTTGGGAAGACCAGCTCAAGTGGGCATCAGCCACCCAGTGATGACAAAAGGTGCACATCTTCCCTTTATTTGATAAACTACCCAAAATCTAAACAACAGGGTGCCCTTCTAGCATCAAAACCTGCACCAAATTACACAGACCTTCTGCAACCCTGTGGTTGCAGAGCTCCCCAAGCACGCGGGAGAGGTATCACCCAATTTCCTCAAAAATATGGTCTGTATTTCTATCATCTATCATCATTCTATCATCTCATGCAACTTTGGTTTGGGTGAAGAGGAAGGCAGTCACTACCACAGGGCTTTGCAGCCCAAGCCCTTTGGTGACCCTACTCCACCAGCTCTTGGAGGAAGAGATGCTGGTCAGCCTTGCCATGTTGTAGCCTCCTCTGTCTCAAGTACAACTCTGCTCATGCACATTCAGGTCTGGCTCATCCTGACAGAAAGAGCTGGCAGAGGACTCTGTGATTAGCCTGTCCTGGAATCTTCAAGTTTATTTTTAAAAGTTGTTACACATAGCCTTCTTGGGCTCTCAGGGGCCTTTCCAGCAAAGGTTTTTCTACAAAAGAGTGGTAATATTTCCAGGCCATCCTGCGCTAAGTACTGCTGGGGAAAAAAAAAAAAAAAATTAAAAATACCTCATTTGCTATCCTCCCTTCTTTACATGGCTAATATAGCCTCACTATCAGAAGCAGAAACCAAATAGTATCTCCCACATCCTAAACTCCTTCACAGTCCCTCCAGCACACGTACAATCACTCATCAAATGCCCCATAGTGTATCTCCTCCTCAAACACCCCTTCTTCCCCACAGCTGGAGGACAGAAGAGAAAATACGATTTTTCACAGCCCTATTTAAATTCTATTGACTACTCGATGAACTGGGGGTAGGGAAGTAAAAAAGATTTTATAAAAAAAGGGGGGGGGAGGGGGGGAGAGGGCAGGGAGGAAAGCCCAAGCCACCTTGGAAAGCTGCCAGTATCCTAATGAAAAGGCCTTTGCCTTAAGAGAAGTGCTCCCCAGACTGCTCTCCCCCAGCTGCAGGTACCAGACAGGAGAGAAAAAACAAAAAAAAACAGAC
>JAAGNO010021773.1:0-15408 GCA_033439905.1 Ceryle rudis
ACTATCCAACCCTGGGATTTTTCTCCACAGGCGTGTAAATATTGACACCTAAGTAGGTGAACTAGATGGGCTTATGCCACTTTGAAACACCAAGAAGCACTTTGCTCACCTTCCAATGTGTACTGTAAGGCTCCAAACCCCTTATCTATAAACAAGGTAATCTAAATTTTAAAAAGTTCCTAGGCTGTACAGTTGTGATAGTTCCATCTAAACACAAATGAAGCATAACAGGGTTTTATCTGCCTGGTTTTGAAGATGAGATCAGTAGTAGTTCATAACATGACTTATGTGCATGAGAATTGAGGAAACCCCTATTAGTGCTCCCTACACACACTATTTCTCCATTCAGATATTGTGCAGACATCACCAAAGCAACTGGGTAAATTTCAACTGCCTGTTACTTCTGCCAGCTCCAAGAAGTGGAAGCAAGTCCTAGCATACTTCAAAGAACTTGAAGTTAAAAGTAAAAGCAGACATTTACTTTCTGGTAGCAATCATCATATTTCAGCACAAGAATGAGGGAAATGAAAAAGTAAATATATAAGCTTCATTGTATATTTGTATGTGTGTTTACATATATATCTATTTCCTTTCTCTTACAGTAAGAGCTTCAGCACATTCTCTTAAGGTGGATATCTCTGGGGGAAAAAAATGTATTTACTCCTGTCCAATGGATACACAGATTTGCCTGAAACAACGGAAAAATATAAAATCTGCTATGTGATTTCTCTGAGCTGGGGACTCCAAGAGTGGCATTGCTACACTCAAGGGCTCAAATAACCAGAAAGCAAACCATTTCAATTCACTATTTACAAACTCAGCAGAGCTCAAAGAATATATGATCTAAGGTGACTTAACTGACTTCATGTTTAGGGGTTTTCTTCACTTCAACTTCTAATCCTACTGTAATTTAAGTCAACTCCACAAAATGTTTGTTGATCTAACCCTAGAGCCCCAGCATAAACCGCAACTTGTGTCATGGAAAAAGTAATTGTTGAATGTCTAGAATAGTACTTGCTGCATTAGTTAATGGAAATGCTATCTGCCAATGAAACAGCATTAAAACAAGCCCCCAGTCCGTGGTCTAGAGGGAGAGGTGATCCTCTACAGACTCACAGTATGTTTGTCCAACATATACACCAGAGAAATCTACACAAAACTTCAACATCCAGGACTGCCAGAGTAGCATCTTTCATTAAACTCGCTGTACAAAATCAAGTTAATAAAACCAGAAGTGTCTCAAGAGAAAAAAACAGGCTCAGCCAAGAGACTGAAAGCAAGGGCCAGAGGGGAAAGAATGGTGGGACTCTACCCAAGCCCTGCCAAGATGCCAGAAAAAAGGGCTGTTTCCTGCTAAAACAATCTACGTTTGCTAGACTTTATTGTTAGAACTCCATTATGGAAATGAATAGTACCCGTTCATGCCTCAAAGATGCTTCATTTCTGTCTACAATGGGGGCTCTCTACTGTGAAGCTACAACAGTGACCAAAATCCACTAGAGACAAGGCATTAAGCAAGGCAGATTAGAAGTCTCTTTATGAAAAATCTGAGTTCCTTCAAACTCAGTGAAGACCCAAAAAATGTATATTCTCACTGCATATTAAATTCCCTTCAGCTCTGAAAATGATATGCAAGCTAATGGTTTCATTCTGGCATAAAGAATGCTTCCAGTGCTTTTGCTGAAAGATAGGCCAATTTCCCTAGAAGATTAAACATAAGTTATATAGTGATTAAAATAAAAACAAATGGCTGATTAGAAAAGACTTCCATTTCAACCTGGATGGGAGACACTGGAGGTTTAATCCAAAGGCTAGAACACTCTGCTAAATCCATCTGATTTCAGGAGGAGTTGGGTAACTAAATAACTTTTAGCATCTGTGTGCAACAGTAGTCAAAAAAAAAAGTTAAAATTCAGTTAAGAGGGGAAATTTAAAAAACCAAAAGAAACAGCAGAAGTACCAATGCCTACGCATGAATCAACATAGATGCTACTTGTATTTGAAAGGCATTTCTCAAGTCAAATAGATCTTTCCTAAAGGTCTTGTAAATTACAACATACTGAACAGCAACCCCCCCAAGCTGGACAACATGAAAAAGCATGGGTCTTTGCCATCTAACAGGTACTTGCAGTTCCAGATTTTTTTTCCTCAGTCAAAAGCACTTTGTTACCTCCAACCTTCATGCTCTCTAGAAGAAAGAGATGCTACACTGGGGACTGTCACAATCATAAATCCAAGGTAAGGCACTTAAAAACTCGTCTGCTCATCCATCAATTTCAGTACATGTCTGCCTGGACAGACATTGTGAAGTTGACCTGCTGCAGTAACCTGGGTATGTGTGCAGCTTGTTACATGCATCTGGGGACTCATTTCATTAATGGTTAACAAAGTGACCCCTATGTGACAGCAACAAATTCAAAATGGGAAATAGATAAGTTTTAAATTGTTTGCATTTCCTTCATAACACATCTGAATGATAGTAAAAATTGAGCTCTCTCTCCCACTATAGTTTTAACTACAATCTTTGAAATCCTTGAGGATTAGGGACTGGTAATTTCAGTTACTTCCTTTCTCCGGAACCCAAATGGTAACTATAGCTAAAAAAGTTTCAAGATTAAATTTGCAATCTGGGAGAAAGCATTTTAATGGTCTCCTCCAAAACAACCCTTCAATTTTTATCAAACTGCCTTTTTCACAGCCATCTTCATGAAAAAATATGAAACATGTCTAGCAGAATAACAATGGTGTGAGTGATCAGGTGGCCTGAATGCAGAAAGAACAATACTTCCTCAAAGAAATGAATCAAATTTCATCAGAGCCAACCAACCTGAAGATCTCTTCTAACAAGTACTGAGAATACTGGCTAGATCTTTGGGGTTCACAGAGGTCTAGAAAAGCATCAGAAGACCAAAAAAGGACAAATGTCATTCCTGTCTCCAAAAATACAGATAAAAGCAGTCTGGGAGGCAGTCTGCTTAGCATCAATTCTCAAGTGAACAAAATCTTTTGCAATTCCCTAGAAGATAACTAGAGGAAAACAATGGCAAATGTGGATTTGTTAGGAGCAAAACATGCCAGATTAGTCTAACTTTGGCCTTGAGACCCATTAGGCTGTCACAGTAGAGGAAGACACAGTAAAATATGTCTTTGGTCACAAACTGTAAAGCAAGCTAGAGAAACTACATACAGGGATCTATCCTTCAGCTTTTTTTTTTTTTTTTTTCAGATATTAACTAAGGTCAAGAAACAGAAACATTCCTAAACAAGCCGCTAATATTACCAGTATGTTAGTTAAGACTCATTGGATTTGAAGGTCTTGCACTTTCAGTGGTCCTGACTAAACATTCACCAGTGACAGTTTCTGTACCTCACTCACTGAGAGGTAGAAGCGTCATCCTTGGGACTGTGGGACTCAAAACAATATTCTCTTTGTATGACCCAAACAGTGCCTGCTACAGTAACTGTCCTGAGTTTCATTACACCAAATGCAAATTTGAGTGCCAGACAAAAAAAAAAAAAATAAAGAAGTAAATCAACCTCTAGCACCAAAGAGGAAAGGAAAACCTTTTGTGTTAAAAAATAACAACCTTTATGGCTGGAAGACACAGTTCTGTGTCACACAAACCTAAAAGTGGATCCACTTCCTGTGGCATGACTCCTATCAAAGTTGACAGGAGATGAAGGTTGTAGGACATCAAAGTGTACAGTTTAGCAACAACAATACAGCCACTGTAACAGATGATGTGTGAAGGCCAGGGATGCTTTACATATCAAAGAGGGAAGACCAGTGCAGGAGAAAAGGCAGCAAAATGAGAGGTTCATGTTTTCTTTAAAAGATGCCCTCAGGAAGAAAAGCCATATAGGTATTAGAGCCTTCTCACAACTACTGTAAGACGAGTACTTTGCTACCAGAAAAGAAAAATGGTGCTAAAGATTCCTGACTTCTTCTTTAAGGCAAGTAACATCTAAAACTAGGCTCCCAGCTGGAAGCCTGGAAACCCACCTGGTAATGCAATAAACTCTATAATCAAAAGCAAGACTGTCCTTTTTCTGCTTCACTGGGGTAACAGTGAAGGTAGTAAGCTACCTCCTGGTATGTCTCGAACATACTGTGTGGCAGGAGCTAGGCAGATCAGAGAGTCTGAAGGGGCTCTGTGCAATGCTGACTAAGCTCCTCTCTGAACAGATCAGAAGTCCATAATGGGGTATAGAGGAGTAAAAATAGAAACCATGTCCAAGAGCTTGAGTTCACAACAATTCATTTCTGCTTCACAGTTAGTCACTGGCATTGGTAGTACTGCTGACAGGTAAGATTTTCTTCCCTAATCACCTGAGCACAAACAGTCCCTTATCTTGACTTCATTCATTGACTTAGATTTTCTTTCATCAGCAGCTGTTAAGGTTAGGAATGAAGGTCAGAACTGGAGAAAAGAAAGCCCACAAAGGCTGAGATTCAACCACTGGCCACTTCTGATCTTAAATGATTTTGCTTTGCAACAGTTAGACTACAAAAACATTATCAGTTGAAGATACTGATGTAACAGCTAACTCATGAAACTCACTGACACAATATGAGGCCTGATTTAGTAAGACTTAAGATACAATCCTTACATTGATAGCAACTACTTCTAGAGCTTTGCTGACAGGACTAAACCTATTTCATATTTTATCAGGTCAAACACCAACAGCTGGCTGCCTCACCTTAGATTAATGTTTCCTACTGCCTGGTTATGCCATAGTTGGATTTCTCAGAATTTTATAAGTAATTCCCTGGAGCAACTACTAGTTGCCATTTTTAAGAGTGTCTTATCAAAGAAACAGACTTGATGAAAAGACTTGCTATAACACTGGCTTAGAGACCATTGAGGAATGGTAAATCAAGGAATTAAAAAAAAAGCTTTTAAAAGTCAAGATATACCCATAATATAAACAATGTCTCCAACAAAATGTCACTTGCTTCTTAACCACATATATTATGCCTACATATTCTAGGTGTGTACTAGAAGTATGTACAGCAAAAGTTATAAAGGAACTTTTCCACAGCATGATAAATCCAGCACAATGATGAACTGTGCACTACAGTGAAACAAAGCTGAAACCACAGAAGTTACATCTCCTAATAACTATGCTATTGAAAGCTTAAACAGTAAAACTATAAGGGTGCCAGCAGATATATGCTGCTTAAGCTTGAAGACAAAAACATTTCCAGCTTGAAATTTGAATATTCCTCATTAGCACACAGCAAATACATGACCTGTTCCAAGCTGTCTGCCATAATACTTGAACTACTCTGAAGTCCAGCCTGGCAACAGGAACAGCATAAATTAGGAAGCCAGTTTGTTTTTTTTTTTTTTCCAATTCTTTTGAAGAAGCACTGAAGTGCCACTTCAATTCCAGTGCAGTTTTTTTCCAGATAGACATAAGAAGGCACTTAAAATGAGAGAAGAAAGTGATAAAAGCCCACAGCATATTGGACTTGCAAATTTAACATCAGAGAAACAAATTACTACTATTTTTGGGGGCAGGCAGTATATAACCAATATACATAACCAACACTAACTTTGGGCTTCTTGTTTTTTAAACTAAAACATTTAAAGAATAATAGGAAGGATGTACATTCTCAGACCTATCACATCTAAACAACATCAGGTACACAGTAACCAGGTGACAAAGCATTGATAAATAATCTTGATCTGACAAGTGACTCATAGGTGGCAAAAAGTTTACGTCAGAGTGACTATTAAGATAACAACACAGAGAAATTTGCTCGGAGCAGATTTCTCTATTCTTCAAGAGCAAACAGAATCCTTTGCTAGAGGAATGAAGGCAGGGGAGAGTACCTGCCAGGGTACTGAATGGATCCCAATGAACAACCATGAGTAGCTGGAAAGATAAGCATATACAAACCCTTTCAGTATTTTTCAAGGAACTCTGCAACACCCAACAAGACTATTGAGTATGCTGTGTCAAGACTCTTTAGGTCTTATATAGGGTTAACATTCAAAGTATACTGAAAATGAATACTGAAATAAAAAATATAAGCGAGTATCTCACCTCTGCCTCATTGCAACACTTAGAAGGAAGCATCATAGCATACCAGGTTGGAAGGGACCTCAAGGATCATCTAGTCCAACCTTTGTTGCGTTGTGCTACTAAGTAAAATATTGGTTATGAAAGTTTCATATGGGACAAAATCCTCCTCTTTCCCTCTCACTCTACCTCCTCAATAAAAAGGACAGAATCAAGGTCATTTGCATGCTATTAACTGTCTTGATAAGTAACTGGAATATGCCTTAATTTCTTAATTTTAACCTTAAAAATCCTAGTTCTGAAACAACTCAAACACTCCAGCAACTTGTAGTTTACCCAGACTCACCACTGTCTGCACCAACGTTTTGTGTATTAAGTGTGTTTTAGCTTGAAATTCTCAGAGTAACGGCTCCGTGGTTGAGGGTAATAGAATTCAGTTGCTGCAAGGTCACAGATAGCACGGATAACACACCAAAACCTGAAAACCATCTTTGATCTTCTTCTTATCCTATTTCTCCCTCAGAAGCAACATCAAACACATCTACCCTGACATCCATTCTGGAGAAAGTGTTCCATTATAGAAACAGCATGCCATTCAGGATTTGGATGATAGACAAATGTGAGCATGATTTTAATGAAAAAAAACCCCAATTGTCCAGCTAAGGAAAACATTTACTAGAATGATGCAACACTAGTATTATTGTCATCAAATTGTTTTAATAAATAATTCTTCCACTCACTTTGTAAACAAGACTACAAGCTACATAAAAATTTAGATTGGTAAGGCAAATCATTTACAGACAGAAAACTTTATGAAGAAGGTTGCCCATAAACACATGCTTACTGAATACATTCCTACCTGGCTTGGCTGATTGCTTACGGTACCTTCCACACACAATTAATGCAATCTATTGCTCCTTTATTTTCAATTGTGTAAAAGAATGGGGAGGGTGGGGAAGGCAAATTCCTGTTCCTTATGGTTACAGTGAAAATCCCATCTGTATTAAGCAAATTTAACCACTACTACACCTCACCAAAGCTGTGTAAGTACCAAGGTGGAGGGTTGACAAACATCCTCTAACTCATGCTCAGACACCTACGCGGGATTTTTGCCGCTGGATAACACGGGAGTTTGTAACCTGTGTGTATATTTGAAGTCGAAAGATAACATGCTAGCGAAAAAGAGAAGACCAACGCTGAGTAACATCCAGTGATCTCTCAGCGTTTGAACGACCACCAGGACCGCGACCAGGCGCGGCGGAAGCAGCCGCTGAGCGCCCACACCTCACTTGCTGGCTCAGGCCTCCCTCTCTCCCGTGTGCCCGTGGAGCGAAAGCCCCTACGGCTGAGAGGCACCAGAGGCCACCAGCTAGGGAGCGGAAAACACGGGCCCTACAGAACAGCGGCGTGAGGGGCGGCAAAAGCTCAGCGCCCGCCCCCGCCCTTCTGCAACGCCCTGCGCCCCGCGCCCCATACCGCCCCGACTGCCCCACTGCGCATGCGCGGAGCCGGCCGGCTGCAAGGGAGGCGGGTGGACGGTTGTACCGGCCGTGCTGCAGAACCCGGAACGGGACCCCGCGTCCACGCGGGGCCGGGGAGACGTCCCAGGCCGAGGTTACCTGGCCGAGGGTCCCGCGGTGCAGGGCCCGGATCAGGCCACTCGGTGTCGCCATGGCAAAGGCGGGAAGGGGTGGGGGGGGGGGGAAAGGGAAGGAGGGCAGAAGCCCGGTAGGGCAGAGCGCATGCGCTCAGCCGCGTGCGTGTAGGGGCGGTGGGGGTGTGTTTGGGGTGTTCCCCGCGGTGCGCGTGCGCAATGCCGGAGTGGCAGCCTGAGGGCGCGGCCGCCGGCAGGGAAGAGGTCACGTGGAAGTCGCGCGCGGCGGAGAGCGGTTGGGCGGAGGGCGGGACCTGGGAGCTTTGCCGTGGGGCCGCGGTGCGAACGGCAGCGCGTCGTTTCTCTTGCTTCACACGGTGTGACCCCTTGCTTCTGTGTAACCGCCGAGTTCTCCCGGACTCCCGCTTCCCTGGGAAGCTGCTTTCCCTGCAGTTTCTCCACCGAGAGATCCGCACCCAGGCCCAGAAGATACCAGCCTCTGCCCACCTCTCTCTTTGCCAAACTCTCTGAAGTCATTCCTCACAGGAAACTCCGAAAAGCTGCTCTGTGCTCTGAATCAGCCCTGCCTTGTCTTGGAAGCCAAGGCCAAAGCAGCTCTCTTCATCTTTCACCCCGACCTGCCATTTTCCCAAGTCCAGGCTTTGCACCCATGTGGTTTCTGCCGCACCAGAACCAAAACAAATAAATCACTGAAGTTCTAAATGAGGTTTAGCATGCTCCTGAAGATGTTGTACATCAAAACCCTTCGTGCTGCCTCTTTTGGCAAGGGTGCCATGTTTCTTGCCAGTTAATTTCTACCCAGTTTAACTCCCAGGCTGAAAAGCCGCCAAGCAGTTGTTAGCAATGTTCAGGTGATGTGAACTGTGGCTCATCTGCGGGGCTCGAAACCTCTAGGGCAGGTACTGTGGGACTCTGCTCCTGCAGGATCTGGAGAAACAAGCCATCAATAAGGAAAAAAGTGCTTGTCTAGGTCCGTTAATCAAAGGCACTCCATGTTGTATGGGTACACAACTCAGCAGTGAGCAAGTCCAAGACCTAGTCCAAACCTTATCACTGAGCATATTACCAGTGAATGTTCCTAACTGTGAAATCCTGAAGTGATTTTAATTGCTAAAACCACTCTAAGCTTACATAACTTTCTCTTCACTTTGATGCATTTGTTGATAACAATTTTTAAGTTTTAAAACTGTGTGTACAATGCTTAGTACATTGGAGCCTCATCTTCAGTTAGCTCCCAGGTGCACAGTCAAGAAGAACTTTAACTTGAACCCAGGAAATGTATATAACTTTTTTTCATCATTTGCATCATCACTACAGCTATTGTTTATAATCTGAGATGAAAACTTCTATGTGCAGTGCTCATCTTTGCCTGACATTTTTATTCAGTGTTATGTTTCAGCCAAAATGCGTCAGCCCTTTCGAAAACATAACTAGGCAAAAATCATGCAAAGCTGGTTGAATTGTGGGAGACATCAGGGAAGAAGCTGAATAATGGAAAAGTCCAGGTGAGATTTTTTTTTTTTTAATTTTCTAGCCCTAGGGCCAAAAAAAAATTAAACAAGAACCTGTGGATACTCCACTAATGTGAGACTGAAGATGTCCTTTGAGTGGAGCATCAGGCAACAGCCCTGATGGTGGGAAGGATGCAGGGATGCCTTATCCTCTGTCTTAAAACTAGAACCAGTCTCCTTTGAAGACTAACTGGAACAGGTAGACCTGTCTTAAACTAAGGCAGTGAAGATGGGGATGCTGAAGAGGCAAATGGAATATATACCTAGCTTTAAAAAGTTGTAAAGAAAATTGAAATAATGTGATAAGGAAGTGTTAAGACAATTTCATAGTTGTAAAGAATGTAAAACCAAACTCTTTTTTTGTAATGGAATTACCAAGGAGAAAGCTTTCAACATCTACTAAATATTATAATATTACTGTAAATCAGTACGTCAGACATTGCTTTGAGGCAAAAGGAAGAAGGAAAAAGCTATGTGGGATTCAGTGCTAAAAGACTAAAGAATGAATACTACTAGTTAATACTATTTAAAAAGCATTAGTGTTATTTTTCAAGGTTATTACAATTTGAATTAATAAATAAAACAGTAAAAGGTGATATTTTTTAGACTTTTATTGTACTTTTGGCTTAGTATCACAGAGCATGCTATTTAAACATACCAGACAAGCACACTTCAAACGACTAAGGGCTGATTAGCTGACAGCTTTCCAAAAGTACTCGTTAAATTTGAACGGGGAGACTTATAGTAGAGTTCTATGGTGACCTGTGCTTTACCCTACTCAATACTGGAAATAGATACTGAATAATTTATGTTGAAATGTGCCCTTGACACAAATATTGACAGACTTGTAAATGATGCTAAAAACCTGGTGATCACTCAGACCGTTCAGGTAATAGGAATGCATTAAACTAAGCATGTTTTAAAATCAAATGGAAATTGAAGTAAAAGCTTGAGATATCTTTTTTTCTTTGACCAGAACTGGAGCCTGAATTATTACTCTGAAGTCTTTTTTGAACCCAAACTCAAACTCTGAACAAAAAGAAAAAAAAAATCTAGACAGTATTTACAATAGCTTTTTAACACAAGAAGAGCCCACTACTGTGACAGGAATCTGTCAGGGGCAGAAGAATAAGCAGGGGACATTCTCGGTGCAGGCAGAAGGGGAGAGTGGTGTGAATGTGCAAGGTGGGTGAGAAAAAGAAGAGGTTGACTTGGGAATCCCAGAGAAGGTGAGATGTCTTGCATCCTCAGAGATGGCCAGGATAGGGGAGGAGACAGATTCGCTGCTCATATTTGGTGTTCTCTGAAGTTTCCCACTGCTGCCAAAACACTTCTGACTTTTCTCATATATGATTTGTAGACACTTTTCCCTTGCCCATATTACCCCAATGCACAGTGTGAATCTGTTCAAGACTGTCTAGATGCACAGAATCTGCTACCGAGCTGAAATTAGGAAAATGCCAGTAACGGGTGATCATGAGCCAGAGCTCAGTCAAAATACCACTGGTGCAATTCTCGTGTCTGCAATACCACCAAACTGACTGTTGACCTAGAAACAAGAGTTCTAGCCAGTATCTTTTAGACGAGTTTGTGTCTCCCGTGACACAATGATTCTGAAAAAGATCTAGAGTTTGCATTGGGCAAGCAATTCTATTTCCTAGTGCAGTCTTTGTTGCTGAAATGGTCGATTAAGTGAATTTTTTTTTTTTTTTTTTAGTACTGGGGTACCAGTCAGTAAATACTAAGTCCACTTTGGGTTTCCATGCTTAAAAAGAGATATTGAAAAATCAAGGAAAAAAACCCTACAAACAGTTGCTGTAAAATGATTTAAGAGAAGATTGAGGCATATGCTCGAATAAGTGATTAGTGAAAATGCAGGATAATGCTGGGAGCAGAACAGGAAGCCTGCAGTTCTTTTTTTTTTTTTTTTCTGGGTGGAAAGACCTCTGTAGCTGGGCTACAGCCCACAAAACTGAAATTTTTATGAAGACTAGAAGAGGCAGTGCTTTACAAGGGACCCAGCCTTGGCTGGTCTACAATGTGACTGGGGTCCCGGGAATCAGGGATGTGTAAAGAGTTTTTATGCACAGCCTCCTGCTCTTATTTAACATAGAAATTAACAGCTGTTTGGTTATTGACAGCAGATTGTAAAAAAGAAGAATGGTTAAAGAAGCTGAATAAGTTTTGAAAATGGGGCTTTATTCCTTGCCACTGCCAAAAATCACTTATACCAAAACATTTTGTGTTTCTCACCTGAAAAATTAGCAGAAGTTCTGTGCACTTCTAGCTAAAAGCTGATTATTGGCTCCTCTGCTTCTAATATGCCATATGCTAAAAACATGAAACAGCCTAAAACATTAAAAACTAATTAATTTAATATGTAAGATTTATGTAGAATGCTTAATTTGTGCTTTAGCTCCCGTCTTTAAAATAGAGTAACAGCTATTCAAGTCAGAATCGTCAAAATAATTTCACTAATACTCTTGAATCATTTACATTTTTTTTTTTCTGATAAAAGTAACAAAGAATACTGTAGAAGGAAATTAGTAATTTTCTACTCAATTGAGGGATTATGACAGAAAATCCTATGGTAAGAAAGTTTTAGGACACCACTTTGAATATAATTTTTTCTTTTAAATGAACAATAATCTTTGAAGCAAGACCCTTGCACAAAAAATAGTATCATATAGCTAGAGACAGCATCATAATATTTATACAGAAGAAGAGAGGCGTATGAATGAAAATCATATCACAGAGGTGATGCTGTCATTTCTCAATTTCTGAGTCTCTGATTGTGGTTTTCTAATGTAGCTTGGGGGAGGAGTAATTGTAATTGCAGTTGGTTTTGTTGTTTGCTACAGTATTGCTCAGGTACTGTCTAAAATAGAATCTCTTTGTGCTACACATTGCTCAAGCACGGACCAGGTGACAGCCCGTGCTCCGAATTGTTCGAAGTCTAAACAGACAAAATGGACACAGATCAAAGAGTGTGTGACACAGTGCGATAAATGAATTTGCAGAAGTTGCCGTGTAAATATTGTGATCCCCATTGTTTTGTAAGTGAAGGATGCCATTAAGAACATACTATCTGGATGAAATCAGAGCAAGGAAAGGGGATTTAGGCAAACTAGAGGAGGCAGAGAAGGGAGACCAGGTCGGGTGGCATCTGAAGAGAAGAGTAAGAGGAGAAGTTGGAACATGCAACCAAAAAGCGCATTAAAGGGTCCAGTCAAACCCTTCACATTGTCATACACAAAGCTCTTTGCTCACGATTGTCTAGCTTGGCGTAGTTTAAAAGCACATCTATGAAATTCTTGAAAGCCTAGAGGTTAGCAGCAAGACTGGCTGAAGAGGGTGAATCATTTACTCTTACCTGTTTCATTTTACATTTTACACATGATATGGAAGAATCTTTGACCATTTTTATACATCTGTTCAGCGAAGCTTTGTCAGGATAGTCATTTGAAAGCGCTGAAGATCTGGCAGAGAGAATGAAGAAGTGTTGTATTATCTTTTGTATGCTGAAACTGTTGATCGTATCATAGCGTTGCAGAGAGCTATATCCTGCGAAGTTCATGGAAAAACACCGTACTGGTAGCCACTGAGAAATAAAAACACCTAGAATCTTCTGAAATCTGTAAACCTTTTCTCCCTATAATGTGTTGGGAAAAAGAAATCTTTCCTACATGTTCTTTTGTATTATCATCAGTTATGGTGACTGTGTTCTTTACATTCATTTTGAATCTGTGTTTCCTGTCATGAGTAGATTAAAAACAGAAGAGAGCGGAGTGAAAGTTTTCTATTGCAAACATCTGTGTCTGAAAAAGGATTGTATTTCCACGTCCTGGAACATCAAGGGGAAAAGCTTGCCCTCCCCAGACGCACACCTTTGGTTTGCAGCAATAAGGAGTTTATAGACAAGGTTGCTTTACTACAGTAAATAGAAAACCCAATTCTGCTATTATTTCCGGTGGTTAATCCAGCCTGGGTGTCTGAGGAGACTTTCGATCATTGCTCCCAGCAGAGAGCTTATCTATATCTTATTCTATATTTATATCTTATTCTGTATCTCTGACATACTTTACATATTTTTATGTGTCACATAAGGAATGATTTTAATAACTCCTGTCTTTTGTAGCTGAATTTCAGTTTTATATGCAAATACTGCTCTCCAGATAAGTGTTCTTGGAGGCCATCAGTAGAAATGGTGAATGGACGTACTTACCCTCTTTAAGTTAAATGAAATCCACAGACAGAAAAAAAAAAATGGCTGTGTCAACGGACTTCACAAAGAAAAAAATTAGTGCTGACGTATCATCCATATCTGTCTACTTTTAAAGAACACAAGACTGGAAAAGGAGAGGAAAGATGTCAGAAGCACTGGGTGCCAGATACACAGTACTTTCTCATACTTTCTGGTATTCTTACAAGAATTTAGCCCTGGAAAGAAGGAAATTTATTGGTTTATATGGTGCCCTGAGACCCTCCTATATGCTACAGTAATGCCCTCCTTTTAAAGCTTCGATACACTGATACGCATCGATGCAAATGCCACCCAAAATACATTTGACTAGATTCATGTACTCCCTTACCCCATGGTACCCAAAGATCTGCTAGGTTTTCTACAAAACCAGAAAGAAATCTGGAAAAGAATTTGATAAAGAATTTGATTGGTTCTTTAGTCATAAGCCTGTTGGGCACTGAGAAGACTTTTCCTGGTATGCAACAGTGATTCTCCCTTTCTGAAGTGGAAGCAGGTCTTCAAGTACCAGTCCACGGACTAGAGTTTTCCTTCGGGCAGTGTTATTAGTGAGGATGGTCTTCTTATCACTTCCCCCATCTACCAAACCTTCTTCCAATACACCCAACTGATGGTGATATTTAAGACTGCAAATATTATTACTAGAATTAATAGAAAAATGGCAAAACCTGAAAAGTTTTGAACAAGCTTGGCAAATGTAAGAACTTGTCTATTAGGAAATATCTCATGAACAAATATCTGGAAAAATTAGGAAGAGGTAGGAATTCGTATAGTCTGAACCTCTGCTTTGTAACTCTGGTTGTTCAGTTTAGTAAGAGAACCGTGAGCTGCCTTTTTACGATGGCAGTTAGCATGACATCTCTGTCACTTTCTCGAGAGGATATGCTATAGTGTGAACATTTAATTGTGACTTACATGTCTGCCTAAGGTTGACAAGTTGTCTGCTTATTGGACTCTGCAAAGAATAATGAAGTGAATCCCTTAACCTGCTTATTGGAATCAGCAGGTTGATCTCATATCTTAAAGATATGAGAGTAGGGTACACAGAGATCTGCTTGCCTAATTCACATTTAAATCAAGGGTCATTAGGCACCTGACACTTCAGAAAAGTCATTGATGTAAAATCTATGATTTATTTTTATAATTTTCCCAGCTCCTAAAAAAGAATATCTATTTCCAATCTAAATTAGTCTAATTTCACTTTCCAATTTTAGATTGTATAACCTTGTTGCTTTCAAAGCTAAAACATGTTTTACTTTCAGAAATCTCCCCTTATAATTGGTTGTGGTTTTGGTTGTTTTTTTGGTTTTTTTTTTCTTAAATATATGGTATGGACTGATTTTTGGTTTTTTTTCCTAAAACTATCATAAAATAGGCTTCACACGTTTTAATTTACACTTGTGGCTCCTTAACCTTTTCAGCTTTTCAAGCTCTTCTGTTCAGGATAAGTACCAAAATGTGCCACAATACTCCTGCTAGTCTCAATATAATTCTTCTGCTTCTACTTAAACATCTGCTAAAAAAACCCATAGAAGTTTTGCTAGGAAAGTTTGCAGATGATGCACAGAATGATAGAACAATAAATAGCATTTATATATCTGAAAACAGTGTTAGTTGCTACACAGTACTGAGAGCTCACATTCTTTCTATCCTATCTCTGCCTACCAATTTCAGTGTCAGTGGTTGCCACCACTCCCTCAACTTGAGAGAATGACATAGGTTTCTTGTTTCCAGGCATGTGACCGTCCCCAGTTATGTGTGTTGAGAGACATTGCTTGAATGAGTTCCCTCTTCCACCAAACAACTCAGCGTGTATAACTGGCTCTTTCTCAGTACCGTTTATCATTCCACCAAGTTGTGCATCAGCTGTGAACTTTACTAGCAGTGCTTTCATATTTTCTTCTATGTAATTAATAAAAATACTAATTGCTAAAATGAGATCAGGGGCTTAATACCTGTTGAACTGGTAATGATGTAACATCCATTTAATA
>JAAGNO010021775.1:0-47111 GCA_033439905.1 Ceryle rudis
TGTCAGCAAAGCTGTTGCACCAGAGCCCTTTCCTCCTCCTCCTTCTCTCGGGGACAGTCCTCGCCTCTGCACCTTGCTGGGATGGTGGGCAGCAGCACAGGATGGCCCTGCCACCTGCCCTGTCCCCGTCCCCGCATGGCCAGCAGGCATGTGCTGGCATGCGTGCACGCTCCTAGGAATCACGCTTGGGCTCTGTGGCTGCTGTTGTAGTTTTGCTCCGTGGTTGCCAGGCAATGGCGAGTGCGAACGCCAAAGCAGGGGGAGAACGGGGCCGAATGCTAATCAGGGGCGCAGGAGCTCTCCCAGTGCTCCCCCCCACCGGCCAAAGCCACCAGGAACTCCCACCCTGGGACTGAAAAGGAAGTGGGGAGAGGAGGGCCCCGGCCTTTCAGCAGGCAGGGATCCACTGTCACCAAAACATCCCCCAGAAGGAAGCTCTGGCCGAGCCAGTGAGATAGGGCTGTGGTTCAGTGCTGGCTGACCCTCTGCATAGCACGGCTGCGTTGGTCAGACGTGGGGAGGCTGTAACCAAACCCACAGCGTGGGTATGCGGCTCTGAATTCATCCCACCCTCTTACACATCTCAGGGGCACACACCTGAGCTCCGCCTTGGGGTAGGGCTGGGAGCTGGAGGCACACAAGGAGCAGCCCTTTGGGGTGGGAAGATCTCATCAACCCCTGCACTGAGTGCCACATTGGTGTACAAAAGCCCTGCAATCCCTGCTAGACAGAGACGGTGCCACCCTTTGGCTCCCCACTGCATCCCATCCTCTGACCCAGCAGCAGCAAGAAGCTAAGGCATAGTCCCACAGGATCAATGGCCAGACACCAGAATAAGGTGGTCCAATGCTGGCACAGGCTGCCCACAGAGGTGGTGGAGTCTCCAGCTTTGGAGACATTCAAAACCCAACTGGACGTGGTCCTGGGTGTCCAGGACAACTGAACTGGAGTTTGGACTCGGTGATCTCCAGGAGATCACCAGACCTCCTCAACCACACTATGCATTCCTGAAGCAGCAGAGAAAGGTGCAGAGCAGTAACTGCACACAGCAAATGCCCTGAGTGATGTGACCTGTCCTTCAAGCCCACAGCATGTCTGGGAACACCTCCACTCCCTTAGGCACAGCATTCCCCTAAGATACTTCTTTACTTCTTTAAACTTGACACCTAAAACCCAGAGTGCTAGTCCCCAAACCATGGATTGGCTGTAACAAGGTTCACAAGCTGCAACAAATTCAGTTCCTTCTGCTCTCTGTGCTAGCAGGAATCACGGAGAACTTTAAGGAGAAACCACAGGCAAACAGCTTCCTCAACACTATCGAAACAACACATGGAAAACCTGGATGCCATGCCACAGGAAGGGAAAAATCTCCCATCAGCCCCACAGACAGCTCCAGCCAGTACCTGACCTTTCTGATAACAGCAGGAAACCACACCGACACTTTTCTACCTTTCTAAAATGCTCGGAGAGTCCATCACTACCACTATCACCAATATTCCCAGAGCAGGAGGTGATAAAATCTGCAGCCACCCTTCACACAGTCACTGGTATCATGAGCGTTAACCTCCCCTCATCTCTTGCCAAGATGGAGGTGAAGTCTCTAAAATCAATCCCCAATACAGGAAAACCTCATGAAAACTTGAGGAAAAAAAGAAAGGATCACCTCACAAGCTGAGCTCCCGCAGAAAGGGAGGTGGAAAAGCTCTGGTGAAGCTGCGTGTCCTGTGCCGGCGCTGCAGGCGAGCAGCACGATAGGCACAGCAGCCCACATGCCCCTCCATGGCTTGCCAGCCTGGGCACTCCACAAGCCGCTAGCAGGATAAGCTACAGCATGCTAAAAGAAGGGGTTACCTTGAGCTTATCAAGCAATTATGTTTTAAGGATCACAGAAAACTGAGAAGGTTTGAGATATCTGGAATAAAGCAATCAGCCACTAACTTTACAGAGAGAAAAAACCCCGGACAGTAAAATGGGGAGTGAACACAGCAATGATTAGCCAAAATAGCTGGGTTTAAAGCTTATTAAGAAAATAGCAAATAGGATCATAGAATCATAGAATTGTTTAGGTTGGAAAAGACCTTTAAGATGATCGGGTCCAAGCGTAAAATGAGGAGGAAAAGAAGAATTCCAGTGATGTGTCCAAGGAATTGGGCTTGGAGCAAGGCCAGGAGTTGTGGATCAGCTCCTGGCTCTACCACTACCCCAAAGTCTGGCCTTGAGCCATTTCTTTCTTCATCATTCCTCAGTTTCCCCATATTGGCCCTGCACAGCCTTTGCTTCCTTAGTCTCTTCCCAGAAGAGAAAGGGGCCATGCCCCACAGTCAGATGAAGTTACACAGGTCCATCCAACCGCCTTGCATTTCTTTCTTCCAAGCATACACACATCCAAGGTGGCCATGGATCCAGAGGACTGCTGGAGAGCAGCTGGAAAACACTTGGTCACAAGAATCACCAGTGAACAGGGGATAGCTTGCTTGGGGATGGTGGAGGTGACACCTGGGCAGGAGAAGGTGGTCAGGGCCAGCTGCAAGACCCAAGGCAAGGACATGTTTTTGACCATCTCTAAACAAGATTCTCATGAAAAAGTGGAAGAAGAAGTGAGAGCAGGCACATGTAGTGTCACAACAGGATAGGGACCATCCACCGAGGAGGTTTTCATATCAAGTGGAGGATAAACCAAACACACTTTGTGAGTAAAGCAGTGCAGAGCCACCAGCAGGAGGGAGGAGGCGGGATGTCAGCGATGCCCTAAGAGACCACAGGGCACCTTGGGGCTGGCCTGACTTTCTGCACTAGTTCACTCAAAGATGTAGCTGTAATAAAAACTAAAACGCCCCAGGCATTTTGCCAAGGGCAGGGACATCTCAACCCCCTGGCCAGGAGCACCGACAGAGCTCAAAGCAGTTCCTGGAAAGCTTCTCCCAGGCAGCACAGCCAACCTTCACCGTGGCTTCAAGTTATTAATTAGAAAGCTCTTTGACAATAGGTGATGGGAGACTGCAGGCAGGTCCCAGCGTGGGGCTGCATGAGGGGGCAGCTGCCCCCAGGGCAGCAGCGTGGGCTGTGACGGTGCCAGCAGCCGCCAACCCCATCCCACTGCAGCAGGTACAGTGGTCTCAGCCAGCATCTGCAGAAGGGGAAGATTATGGAAAAGTGGTCAAGGGAAGGACAGGGATGTAAGGAAGTGGAGCTGGGTAAAGGGAACACATAGCCTGTATCTTAGGAAAAACATCCCGCTACTGAGCTTGAACAGTTTGAACCAGCTCCGGTGGGAGGTTAGAGCCATGTTTCCAAGGGCTTCTACAAAGATGACCAGATAAACCAGTGCAGAGGGGACAGTTCTGGTCTTACAGGGAGCTGGGACTGGCTTTTATTTTTCTGACTGTGTCTGAGGACTGGAAGAGGTAGAGAGCTCCCAAAAATGAGCAAAAGGTAGTCTGGAATTCTCCTCTGCCTTCGGGGAGGAAAGATCAATTTCTCCTGAACTGATATGGGATCTGGAGGCTTTTATCTAGAATAAAAACATCAAGTGCCTGCCTGTGTGCCTGCACTGTTACTGGCTGAGCTAGAGGCTTCCAGGAGAGCTGTCTGCTGGTGACTCCTGTGTGTCAAGGCATAGCTGGAGTCTCCAGAGAGGCATGGCTGCAGCGTGATGGCTTGGCTCCCCAAATCAATTCAGAAGCCCCACTGGATCCCAAAGAACTCCTGCTGCTGCTCAAGATGCTGGGGAGACCCTAGCCATCCCTGGAGGGAGCGGGGGAGTGCAGCATTCCCCAGTTCAGAGAGTCCTCCTCAAGCCCTAAGCCCCCCCCAGCATGAGTCACCTCCAGCGGGACCCACTGCACTGCTCGTCGCTTGCTCATTTCATTGATGACTCAGGGTTTAGGAAGCACATTTTAAATCCCTTAATGAAATAATGGAGAGAGTCATTTTTATCGGTGTGTATTTTTAAAACAAATACTTCAAGCGAGCCTTGTGCCCATCTCCACCCTTTCCTCCTGAGACATGGAGGTGAACAACTGTGGGGACCGGCAGCACAGGGGCATCTGGAGGGGCAGAAGCAGCCCCCACCACCCCAGCACGTGGTTCTGGGCAAGCAGCTTCCGAAAAGCTGCCAGGCTACACCTTCCACCCCATCAGTATTCACGCTCTTGGTGTCGGCAGGGCCTGGGGTGGGAAGGTGGGATGACCCAAATGATGTCCTCAGGTCCTGGCAGTGCCCCCAGCGCACCCCGGGTGCATGCCTTCTGAGCACCTGCCCTCCTGCACATGGCTGGGCACTGTCTTGATTCCTTCTCTGCAGAGGAAACAACCCTCTGAGCAGAGGCAGCAGCAGAAGGGGATGCTGACGCCAAGCTCTCAGCTCCTGAAGCCTGCCAAGAAGTGGGGATTGTCTGCCAACGTGAAAAAGAAAGTGTTGTCTCAAGGTCATTACCACCACTATCGTCTGCTCCTCCCCGTACACAAGTACCTGATCCAGACTCATGCTGCCCTTGGTTTGACTAAAGGGCCTCCCCGTGTGATGCTCAGAGTAATGTCCCTGTCATCAGTGCTGCACCACAGGAGCACCTTAGGCGTGCTACAAGGGAAAGAGCTGTCAACAGGACACCATCCTTCCTGGTGATTTTACACCAAACATGATGCACTGAGAGGCCAGCGTGGATTTATTAGCCATAAAGACCCATGCCTAGTTCTCAAAAAGCACCTTTGCAGGGGTGGAAAAATGCAGCCTCCCAAACTAGTAGAGCAACACCCAGCTGCATCTGGGCCATTGTTAAGGCTGGCCCAGTGGCATCAAAAACAGTGGGCCAGTGGGAAGACCTCTCATCTTCCCAGTGGCATTCCAGAGCTGCCCTTCCCAACACCCCTCGCCAGGGCAGGGTGGTCACAGGGACATGCATGCAGCAGCCCAACTCCCTTCAGCACCACGAAACACACTTCTTCTACAGAGGAGATGAACAAAATGACAAAGACGTTTGCCAGCTGGTCTCTTTATTTAAAACGTGACCTATGATTTTCACAAAGTCTTTGCAAACCTGTGAGAATCTGGGCCAACATGAGTGCCTGAAATTATTCTCTTAATTTCACATTTCGGGCACTAAGTAAACTATTTTGCAAGTTGTTTAAATCATCTATTTAACAGGCCCAAGTCACACAACGTATTTAAGCTACAAGGCAGGCCTCCCTAGGCCAGCTCATCCCCAGAGCCAGCCTTGCTGGTCCCTGATAAGATTTAGCACAACATGCTGCAGACAGAAAAGATGAGACCGATTTAAAGGACTGCTCTGAATTCTGAAATTCAGCCAAGCTGGGGAGATAACAGACACGGGGTTGGAAACAAGGATGCTCACGGAGGGGCTAAAGCAGAGGTATCGTAATTATTTATTTATTCATGCCAGCAGACATCAATCCCGTTGTACTTTTTCCTCTCCTAAATGTTGCCAAGCATAATCTCAGCTCATCTTTTTCTGGGCAATGTCCCTGGGAGAACGAAGTTATTAGGAAGGCTGAAGAAGCCTCACGCAATTATTTAGAAACTACACCAAAATAATCCCCAAAGACAAGCGGCTGCTTGCAGGTGGCAGCTTTCTAAGTCATTCCAATAAAATCTGGCTCAGTAACTCCCAGCGTAATCAATGCCCACACAAACAAAAGAGATAAAAACCGAGGGATGAGTTATATTTCCATGCTAGAAGAGGATTCTGCAAAACAAACTTGTGGGCCAGTGCCAATCACGGTCTATGCTGCAAACCTGCATCCACCCCTGGTCACCTGCCAGGACCTCAACGCCCGTCCCAGCAGCTGCACCATCCCCAAGTCAGGTTCCCAAGCCTGTCTTTGCAGATTCCAGGGGGACTGGGGCATGGGCAGCAAGTGCTTGGCCCTCAGGGCAGGGCAGGGTGGAGGGACAGAGACTGCACAGTCCATCCCTCCCCCCCCATCCCAGCTTCTCACCCCTGCATCCCAGCAGTTCTTGCTTTCAGACGCAGCCGTTCGTCAAGCTCCGCGTATCTGCAACGTGCTGCATTTATGAGTAATCGGGAGTTGATGCCTGACTGTCAGAAGGGGAATAAAATTCAGAGCCTGGGATACACCAGTGTTGTTTGGAAGGAGGAGGAAGGAGATGTTGTATGTCCCCCCAGCCCCAGCCAGTAGCATTCCTCTGAGCAAGAGCAGACTCACCCAGAGCACTCGAGGCTTGGCGCACCAGGCACCCCAGTCTCCCTCCAGCCCTGTGCCTCTGGCATTGGCTTGGCCAAGAAGCCAAAGGGCTGTGGGAGAGCTGCCTCCTCCCCTGCAGCCACCAGCACCCATCCCGCCTGCCATCGTGAGCTGCCCCCCCAGCACTGTACCCCTCAAAAAAGCCCTTCCCTGACACTGCCAGGGCCCTGGGCTAATGTAGTCCTGAGTTTCCCCAAAACATGAATTTGAGGCCAGATGAATCCTCAAATCCTAAAACCTGAATTTCAGGCTTGGTGAAACAGATTGCTCAGCAGCAAATCACAGTGGTAACTCCTGCCTCAGATGTGGCAGTGCTGCAAACCAGCTCACGCCCGGGAGGGAGCTCTGGGCCACCCACCTGGGTGCAGCTCTGCACCTCTAAAGGGCACGCTGGCCCGAGGGCAAGCCCCGCCTGTGTCCTGAAGTCTGGGGTCATTAAGGAACGGAGAACAGGGGTGATTAAGAAAGGGTAGGTGATTAAGATGGGATAGGTGACGCAGCAGAACAAAATCTGGTTGGCAGGGGAAGCGTCAGGCCACGGCAACAGCACTGCCTGCCCAGAGGGAGAGATGGAAGGGGCTGGCTAAAGGGTAGGAGGGAGAAGGACACGTGTCATTGGGAATCAGAAAAGGGCCTTGGTGTCTCGGAGGATGGGCATTTCAGCAAAGCTGAAGCACCGGTGGACATGGCGGGATGGGTGAGCCGCCAGTGTTTCTGGATGTGTCAGTTCTAGCCTCTTGCTGCCGTGATCCTGCCTCCTCCTGCCTCAACTACAAAGGCTCCGAGGAGGGGGCGGGTGATTCCCTACAGACCCGACCCAGCCAGGGGAGGATGCCAATGGCTCCAACACGTTCATTCTTCAGCGGCTAGCTCATCCCAGTCCAGCTCTGGGATGGAAGCCTGAACCAGCTATCACACTCGCCTGCAAACAGCACTGACCCTGTGCACGCACACAGGGCATTGACATGCAGCCAAGTTGAGCTTTGAGCCTGATGGAAGGTGAAAAACATGCTGAAAACTAGAGAAAAGTGCTTTTGGACCATTTAGGGGGGAAGGAGAAAGGAAACATGGCTATGCATGCAAGGTACACTGAAGTGATCCAGGGAGCAAAGCCCTGCAGCCAACCTGCAGCAGTGCAGCTCAATCCACATCTGGCAGCTGGAGCAGCTCTCCCCACCAGAGACGCCACAGACCTACCCAGGCAGAGGTCCCACGTTTCACCAGCTCCTCTGGCTAGTGCATCCTGACACCACAGTCTTGTTCATACGCCAGCCTGAACCCACCACCTCACCACACCAGAACATCCTCCTGCAAGCAGGTGGGCACCCATGCTCCACCGGCTCGTCTTTCCAGAGGCTGAATGTTCTCTGGTTGCTCATCCACCCGCATATCCAGGACCCAGGGGGGAAATCCTGGTGTCTTCCTAGGGGCTGAGATGCAAATGTAAACCTGGTTCTTTGGAAAACAAGCTTCATTTCCACCCAACCTGTATGTCATCCCCAGGAAAGCGATGAGATGGGTTCTCCTGGTGAGCAGCCCCATTACCAGCCCCTCACTCCAGAGGACATCTCTGCAACTTACCCTGACCCTGCCAACAGGTTGTATTCATGAGGCCCAGGACAAGCCACAGCAGTACCAAATGCCACAACACCATCAAATTCTGCTTCCTCCTCCTCCTCCTTGAAGGACACCCTTGAAGGTGCATTGCACAGGAAGCAGGGATCTGCTCACATGTATGTGTGGGACCACAGAGGAAGGAGCCAAGTCCCAGTGCCGTGAGCCACACCAGCATAGCCCTGGCACCTGCCAGCCCTGGCACCCAGCAGCAGCCAGGGATCCTGCTCCTCCCTTGGTCTCCTTCCTCTCGGCAATTAAACACACACAGTGGGGTTGGCTGCAGCACAAACCCTCGCAACCTCATCAGCCAGAATAAGAGGGACAGGCGCTGTCCCTGCGCTTGCCTTCCTACTGGGAGGAAAAGCAAGTCTGCTAATGAGCATCTGCCAACACCTCCCAATAAACAAGTCCATTCACACTCATCTTTCATTTCTCTGCCACTGCACCTTCTCCTCCTTCACCAACACATCTCCCAGCATCTCTCCCTACCTTGTTCTATCCCAGCTTTCCCTGGCCAAGCCCCTGCCCAGGCCATGCTTCCCACACCGAGGGGGGCTGCTCCCCCACAAACCCCACACAGCTCACACCACTAAAAGCAGACCTGAACTTCAAAGCATTTCTTTACTGAGAGCTCATCCAGGAAAGTTTTTTTCCTCGACTTCCACTGTCCTGCTACATCCCTGTAAACATTAATTTATGCACATATATACACATGCATGCACGCACAGCCTCTTTACTGAGAAGTTTCCCCTCCTGGAACGCCCTCCCTGAGCTTCACTAGGGGCTGGCACAGACTGAGCCGTGCACTTGCTGCTCATGGCAGCTTCTCTGGATGAAAGAACTTGTCAAATTGCTGGCAAAAACCACCGGAGCTTGTAAACTCTGCCTGCTCAACAGCAACATCATGACTGACACGCAGGCACCTTCTCTCCACATTTTCGTTAATCAAACCCTTAATTAGGTGGGTAAGGGCGCGTGAGCTGCCCAGGAGGAGCAGTAGCCACCCAGGCCACATCATTCATCGATAGCTGCCACCGATGAGCTATTTTCTACCTTATTTTCATTCCTCTTTCTTGACTACAGCCTGCAAACTATTACTGCAACTTGAAGCATGTCAGGAAAGAGCCGCGTTTGGGTTAAGTGTTTGCAGGATCAGGGCTGATACACGTCACTGAACACGCTGCTATTTATAGCGTGAAGCCCCGAGCAGGGCACGCGCAGGGGGTGCAGTGGGGCCGAGCGCGTGCTGCTGCGAGAACCCACTTTTGGTTTTTTAGGCATTTTGTCTTATTTAAGGGGGTGTCAGCTGCCTGATTGTAACGTTGTGTTCATGTGCTGACTGGTGTTCAAACGTGTTTAGTTTTTTTAAATCTTTGGGCGTACCAGCTGATGCATGGTTAGAGGAGTTTATAGGTGAACTTCTGCATTTCATCACTGAGAGAAAAAAAATAAAGGCTGGAAGGAGAGTAGTCAGCTCTCAGCTCCATGAGCCTGCAGTTGGTTACACCCTGTCCTCCACCACAGACTGTAAATGCCGCAGTGCCAGCCCTGCCACCCAGCCAGGTGTCAGACCCCCTGGCAGCAGCTCTGCCCACCAACTTGGCTAATTATAGTGCAGGGAGCAAACGAGCGGGTGTCTGCCCTGGCACATCTATGCTCGATCAGCCGCAGCCTCCTGCGACGCTGGGAGAAAGGCAATCTCACTGAGGCATCCTGGAGGACCAGTGGGCGCCACAAGGATGAAGGTCTCCAGGAGAGAATTTCAGGTGCTGTTCAAGGGCCCTGACACCCAGGAGTGCCTTGGCAGGGAGCAGGTTTGCCACCCTCCACCCCACCCTCTGCCCTGCCCCACTGAAGCAGGCTGAGCACGGCTGGTGCCATCTGAACCCTGGCTGCTCTCCAGTCAGCCAATCCACCTCTCCTTGCACAGACCTCAGGAATGGGTGATGGTTTTAAACTAAAAGAGGAAAGATTCAGGTTGGATATAAGGAAGAAATTTTTGATGCTGAGAGTGGTAAGACCCTGGCCCAGGGTTCCCAGAGAGGCGGTCGATGCCCCATTCCTGGAACCACTCCAGGCGAGGTTGGCCGGGGCTCTGAGCAACCTGCTCTGGTTGCTCAGAGATGTCCCTGCTCAGTGCAGAGGGGTTGGACTCGACGACCTTGAAAGGTCCCTTCCCACCGAAACCAGGCTATGATTCTACAATTCTATGATCTCTCTCGTTTTCTCCCTCTGCTTTCATCTGCCCCGATACTCAGTCTGGGGGTGCATGTCCACTCGGTCCGAAAAATCAAGATGAGTGGGCAGGTTCCCCTCTCTCAGGTAGCCTCGTCCCCTCAGTAGGGACAAATCACCAGATACCATGGCATTAGGGTGCCCACAGCAGGGTCCCCCACCCTGACCACCTGAGGTTTGCTGTCCCATGGGGAGCCTGGGCACCCAGACCCCTGCCCAGGCAGCACGCAGGCAGCACGCAGGCAGCAATGCCTCTGCCTCAGCAAGCAGGACCAGGGCCACTGCAGCGCATTACGCTCAGGAAGGGCCCTCTGCCATGAAACCACTCCTCTGGGAACACACACACCTGGAGAAGGGAGAGGATCTGGCTGGAGCAGGGATCTGGCCAACCCGGTCAGCCACCCACCCACTGATGAGCTATTAATAACCACTGTGCATACAAGACCTGCAGGAACATGAACCAGGCTGTCAGCAGGGGACCAAATAAAAACCAGCCCTTCCTTGCACGGGACATCATCCAACCAGAGCCTGAAATGCCATCAGAGAGCAGGTCTTTCGTACTGGCTCAGAAAGCAGCTCCCCGAGGTTATAAAACATGTGAGTCAAACTCTGTAAATACAAATCCCCACTCCTGGGAAGTTGGCTGCTGGCAGCCGGATCCATGCCCGTCAACCTCAGCATGATGCAAACGCGACCACGATATGCTCTTAACTGAGACCTTGAAGGAAGAGCAGAGCTGCTTGTAGAACAACATGCTTGCTGCGAAACAGTGATGCTCCTCACAGCTGACCTCTTCATCCTCCTCCTCATCCTTGGTTGTCAGCAACGAGCCTGTCACACTGGTAAACCCACTCTTGCATCACTTGTCCCCATTGTAGCTGATAGCTCTGGGTGAGCTGGGGGGCACAGGAGGCTACAATGTGCTCTCTGGGTTTGGCCAGGAAAGAAGGGAGCAGATGTGACACAGGGGGAGCAGAGACACCTGGGTGAGGAGACGAGATTTGTACAGACACTTTATGGAGCAAAACCACCACTTCAAGGGAGTGGGCAGGACTTCAGCATCCAGGGTAATGATCAAAGGTCCATCCTGAGCAGCCCTTTCCCACCATCACCAACTCAAGAGAACTCCTCTGGGCCTAAAAATTCATGTTTAGTCTCAAACCAAATGTGGTTCTTTCAAAAACAGGACTTGAAGTGTATCAGCCAACCCATTTTGCTGCAAGTCTCCAAATTAAGACACCACAGGCTTTAGAAAGCAAACACTAACAAAAATGGGTTCAGGAGTGCCAGGGGAGGAAGGGAGGACAGAAAGGGGAGCACAAGGTGGCCTGGGAGAGACCAGGTGCCCTAAGAGCCCATGGGAGAACAACCCTGGGGCACTGAAGCCCACGCTGGAACTGCTCAGCACAGTCAGGGGGTTAGGCTGAATTTGCACCCCGTGGCACCACCCGAGAAAGCCAGAAATGGAGGATCTTTGGAAGGTGATGCCAACTGCCATGGAGGGCAGAGTAGGGCAGAAAGCCTGGGCTGCTTACTTGGCTGGGTTTGTAAGAAATGCATACACTCAAAAAAAATGTTTAAACAGAGAAAAACGTGCAAAACCATTATCTGTGTACATTACAAGTGAGGCTTTAAGTAGGAAAAGCTTCACAAGCTTCTCTAGGAACATCCTTTCCTTGCCATGCAGAGGCCGAAGGAAGGAGGGGCCAGTTCTCTCCAGGCCACCCAACTCTCACCCAGGCAGGACCATAAAATGCAGTAGGGGGTTGAGGATACCCCTCCATCCCCCCAAAGCAAGCAGCTTCCCCCATAAAGCCAACCCAGCCAGCAGCAAGGTGTGGGTCAGCTCACTGAGTGGGGTAGGATGGTACTTTGCCATATCCTCAAGCCCTCCTGCCGAGGAAGAATGGGCTGGGGAGGGCCAGACCTGCCTGAGCTGCCCACGCTTGCCGAGAGTCCACACCAGTACCCTAAGTACTTACACGGGCTCCAGCCAGCCAACCACCACAAAATATTTAGGCATCAAACTCCATAAAGGAAGCACAAGACACACTACAGAATAAATTGAGTACATTAGAAAAAGCCCAGAGGGGAAAAATAGATTTTTGGAATGTGTTCTCAATCTCATTAATTGGGAAGACAGCCTTGGGGGGGGGGGGGTAATGATTATGTTCCTCCCCAAACCATTATCCACTCTTCAGAGTGGATCATATGAAAACAGTTATATAAAAGAATAAATTATATTTGGAATGGCAAGAACCCCAGAATAAAGCTAGAAACTCTGATGTTCCCATATAAAGATAGGAGACAGTTATCTGTTCCAAATTTTCAAGTTTTCTGCTGCGCCAATTCAAATTCACTACATACCAGCATGACCATATAAAGGGGACTCCACCCATGTAATCTTGGAACGAGCCGTAATCCCCCAAACTATCAATTTAATGTATGGGGATACAAAATGAGACAAGAATGTACTCACAGAACGAGCGATCCATTAACGACATGGCAAAAGGCACCAGAACGTGCGCACAGGAATATCTATTTACAGTGACATTTGCATTGAAAGGCCGGATCTGAAATTATCAGATTTCTGCACGCAGGCATCATAGATCCTGCAAATTAAAAGGCTTTTTCTAGATACAATGTGAATTTTTGTTTTGTTTTGTTTTATTTTCTACTATCTGTTCAGTGTCACGTTTCTTGGCTGGCACTGGAAAAACAGCTATTAGTTGGGGGTTTTTAAACTAACTTTGCTCCTGACCAGCTTTCCAGCCCATCTCCTGAGCAGCAGAGGAGTGGGAATGGTTCAGGGGCAGATCCATAGGGGTGCAAGGGCTGAAGCCAGGCAGGGTCCTCTTCGTCTAAAGCATGTAGAGTTGCACCAGTGCCACCCTGGGGGGGCTGCGGGTGCTGGTGTGAAGCACCCAACCACACAGGTGCCACCTTCCTGCAGCACAAGGTGGCCCCGAGGTTCCCCTCAACTGCATTATAGCCAAGGTGGATAAAATCCTCCCTTTTGCCCAGATTTCTGCAGATACAACCCATCACCAGAACCCGGGATGCTGCTAGCCCTTCACAGCCATCCCTGCCCTGAGAGTGCGCAGAGCTGGCACCAGAGCAGGCACCACAGTGAGCACTGCCAAAGGAGGAGGGGATCCCATGGTGCACAGGCTGTCACGTGTGAAACCTCGCGACAAGCCGGTTCCTCACCGAAACCAAACGAACAATACATAAAGTTCAGCAGGAATCTTTCCAAGTCTCCTCTCCAGTTCAGAAGTAATGGGCATACAGAGACCCGGGGAATGTCCCAGCACCTCCCCATGCCTCCTGCCAGTCCTGTGGGCTCCTCCACCAACAGCACAAGGCCAGAAGATGGGAATGAGGGATGGAGTTCATCTTTTATCAGATTAACCCACAGTTTTTAAACCAGATGAGTGCTGGGGCACAGAGCCCCCCCTTCCACCAGTCTCAAGCAGAAGGTTGAAGAAGAAATTGCTGTTTTCTCCAACTCTACCAGTCTAATAATAATAATAAAAAAATAATAACCTTCCAAAAACCATCTCTGCTCCTATGCTGAGAGTGTGATGAGCACCAGCAGCACCACGTCCAACCTCACCCTGTGCCCGTCGGCATTGCTGGTGCTGCCATCGAGCAGCACCACAAGCAAGCGCCCTGGAAAGCACCCAGCAACCAGCAGAGAGACCTGTCCAATCCACCAGGACAGCTACACAGATAAACTGGGTCAGCAAAGTGTTTCCATCCAAGCCAGACAGTGACTAAGAGACGGCATTAATTTGTTACTCAGCCGAAGTCAAACTTCTCAGCCCCAGAAGAGCCAAATGCTTGTTCCAAGTGAAAAAATACTGCAGGACGCATTCCTTTGCCCTGTCCCAGGAATACCCAGGGATTCATGATTTCAGGATGGAGCTGACAGCTCTTTCATATATCACAAAGAATAACAAACTAACCTTTCTGGTTTTCTTTTCACTCCCCAAATGCTATTTACTGGTCACAAGAAGAGGAGCGTCACGTCCACCCAGTGCTCCGGGGAGGTGGAGGGCTGCACGAGCTCCACGTGCTGTTATTGCAGCAGATCAAGTAAACACAGAAAACAAAAATTTGTTTTGTTGTCATTACTGCTATCAGCACAGAGAATAAAAGAGCACGCATGAGGGAGCATCCATCTTCCAGCCCTTTCTGGATTCAGCGTAAAAGCCGGTGTGAGCTTTACGCAGGGGTGTGAGACTGAGAAACACAGATGGGTGAACCCTTCAATGCTGGGAAGCCCTTCCAAATTGCTTTGGAATTTGATACATGGCTCACACGGCTGCGACTCCTGGACAGTCCCCACATGCAGCAGGGACAGGGCAGCAGCTCCGTGCCAGGGTGCGGGGACCAGCACACCCAGGCCATGGGCAACAGCCCAACACCTGCTCAGAGGGTGGGGAGTATCACCAGCAGCTATCACAGAAACAGCCTTTTTACTCATTTTCACACATTTGGGCCTCCAGAAAATGGCATTTTCAAGGGCCAGACTCAGAGCCAGGCAGGTTTCATGCACACCACCATATAGGTGCCATATAACCCCACGACGGTGGCAGCGAACACAGGGGAGGCATCCCCAGCCCACTCTGGTGCTGCAGCCCTCTGGCCCCCAACCCACAGGGAGCCTGGGTGCCTTACACTGCTGCCGCATCTCCTCTGCCTGCAGGCAGGGATATTTCACCCTGTCAACCTGAAAAAATGCTGAGCAGCAGAGCTCTAATCACACGCATTGCCACAGAGATTGCATCCAACTTCATCTGAACCACCAGCTTCAGGAAACTAAGAGCAAAACATAAGTCTATGACAGGATACTGCCTTAGTAAGTCCGTGCAAAGAATGCAGATGATGTAATACCATCATTTTTTCAATAAAATAACATGCTTTCTTACAGGGGGTCAGACCTGGGGCTCTGCAGAGCCCCTCAGCTCCAGCATCCCTCTTTTGCAAATCTTCAAAATAAGCCAGGTCAAGCTGCCACGCCGCAATCAAACCCCGCTCCGCTGCCCAGGATGAGACCCAGTATATCTCACTGCTGCCCAGCCCCTTTTGAAACCCCCCTGGTCCCCTCTCCATCATCACTCAGGACCTGGGGACCAGTCCTAATGCATCAACAAGCTTAAGAAATCCCTTTGGGAGGGTGGGGTGATGGAAATGCCCAGAGATGTCCCAGCAAGAATCTTTCTAGAAGCGTGCCGTCATTCGAGGGACAGCATAGTGACAGTCCTCATGTCCCTGTGGATATGGACACCATGGAGAAAGGTGATGAGACGACTCCACCTGCTCTCCAGTAAACCTCCTGCCAACCTCCGTGCAGCCAGGCTGCCATGCAGGAGGGTAGCCGAGCCCAGCATTCATGTACAAAGCAACAAAGCACATGAAAAAATGACTCTTACGTTCACGCAGGGCATTCTCCCGTGGCAGGTGATGCATGTTGGAAAGGGCTGTGCCGAAACACGGCGGCCGCTCGGGTGAAGGGTGACACACACTGCGTGCAAAATGCACAACCCTAAAAGCTGCTGCTGCTGGGGCTTTCAGGGCTGGGCAGGGCTCTGCCGCTTCTCCTCCCGCCACCCACAAGCCCTTCCTTGTTGCACCTACTCCCTGGTCCCCACCCTGCAGCTCCTGCCCGTTTCCTCATGCTCACCCCATCCTGCCGGCTCCTGCCCACCTCCAGATCAGCGTGCACAGGGAAGCCTTCAAACCCCAGGTAACTCACTGGGCCAAACCAACAGCCCACCGAGCAGTGGTTGCTTGGAGCAGGGGGCCATGATAGTTCAGGGCCAGCTGCCACAATGCCTGCTGGATTGGTCCCTGCTCCAGCACAGTCCCTCCGCTGGCACATCCTCCCACCTGCTGGGGCCTGGGTGCCAGTCACCTCCACACCACTCTGGCCAGCAGCCCTCCAGGCTGCTAACTGGATCTGCTTACCCTCGTGGCCTTTGACACAGTCAGATCTACAGTGTCTTCATGAACCATGTGAACAAAAGAACTGCCTCAAATTCATTTTAGCTTTTTGTCAGCAAATCTCTTCAGTATCCCCCTAGTTCTGGCATTAAATCACTCACCATCTCTGTCATGCTCAGAGCTGCACAGGGGCCCCTGCTTCTTCCTTCTCCTCCTCCTCTTCTTCCTTCTCCTCCTCATCCTCCTCCCCTCCCTTGTGGGGTGTCTGGGCTCTCCCTGGGGAGAGGGCAGCAGCCTGAGATTCCTATCCAGCCGCCCACAGCCTCTCCCCACAATTACAGGCCTCTGTGGCTGTCCCAGGGTAAGTGGCAATGACAAACCTTGAGGCAACTTCCATGGAAATGTCTCTGTTCAGAGGCAGGTTTATCTGCCCCTGCTTCCTCCCGCCGGGAGAAGAGCATCCCACATGCTCCAGCAGTGTGGCGATGGGAAACAACCAGGCTGACAGCAGCAAAATGACCTCAACCCGTCCCTAGAAAACAAGGATATGGGTACTGCCCTGGGATCCTGAGTCACCCCAGCGGCCCCAGTCCCCACTCCCACCGGCTCCTTCCCTGTAAGGACAGCTCTGCAGGGCTGGGGCAGCTGCCCTACAAGTGGGGCAGTGGCTGGAAACAGCCCGGGGTTTGTGCGAGCCCTCGTGTTTGTGAAGATAAAGTGATCCTTTAATGCTACATCCAAACGGTTACTGGTGGGTTCTTCTAACCCACCGAACAGTATCTGTCAGGCACACTCATGCTGTCTGGCTGTGGGAAGATGTGGGTGCTGGGGCACTGGGATGGGCAGTGCTGGCCATGGCCACGGCCAGCGGCTGCAGGAGAAGCCTCATACACCTGAGCTCAGGGTACGGCCATATCCCAAACAGGCACAGCTGGGGGGAACTGGTGGCAATAGGGGACGCGTATGATGCCTGTGGGGACACCAGCATTGTGGCTCTCATGGAGCATGCGGTCCACCTCTGACGTCTTGGGCCTGATTGCCATGAAAGCCCAGAAACCCCATGCAAAGGGCAGAGCTGGAATCCACAGCTCCAGCACACAACAAAACCCACACCTGTGAGAGAAACTGCTTTATAGGGTATGAGAAGTTCACAGCTCCTCTCCCCACAAACCTCCCCATATTCTGCAAGCAAGAAATGACCTTTTTATCTTGTTCTCCCTGTCCCACGGGAGCTAAGGAACTCACCACCCCTTCCTTTGCCAATCTCTGCTGCCCCTGCTGCAACTCCCAGCCCTGCCCAGCAGTCCCACCCTGGCCAGATTAACGCTTGGTGCAAACTCACCAGAACTACCCTCTGCTTTGAAGATGGCAGCTTTTGACGGGAGGAAGGGTTTGTGCCCTACGCAGAGCCCCGTGTCTGCCAGCTCCCTCAGGTGGTCCCACAGAAGCCCTCACAAGGCACCTGCTGAGTGTAGCGGCCAGTAACCCCAGTCCTGCCCACCTGCCACATGTCAGCTTCTCAGCAGCTACAGCACCACTGCAAGGAATTCCATTTCCCAAGGAGGTCATTCACTGCTGTTCTGCCCACCTGTTTTAGGGACAGGAGGTGGATGGACTCCAGGCACCTCAGGAAGGATGCAGGAGCCTCTGGACAAGTGCAAGCTTGGGGCAAGTGAAGAGCACTCAAACTGACCACCAGTATCTGCCAAGCACCAGCCACTGAGGGACAGAGTCACTTTGAAATAAATCTGCGCGTACACCTTTGCGCAGGGTGACGGGATGGAAGCCAGAAGAAGAACCAACTGAACCGAGGTAAAGTGGCTCCTGTATCCAGACCCCATTTCATTCCAGCAACAGACAAAACCTTCAGAGAAATTTGTATTATATCCTCTGATCTTTGCTGGGGCTTCCTCTGCGTAGCAGATTTTAATCCAAGTAAGATTGAGAAGACACTTAATGGGGATAGAATGACCTGGCAAGCCACAGGCACAGCTAAGGATGGAAAACTCATCATGTGTCTCACGACAGTGGTGTGATCACGCAACCCTCCTGGTGCTCATACCACGTGCCTCAGTTTACCCCTTTTGTACTGGCAGGTCTGGCTACACCCAGCTCCCACATGGCAGTGGGAGGACACATATATACACACACACACAGATATATGTGTTTATTTTACTTAAAAGCACAGTTTCTGGTTCTCTCTCAGGAAGGCCAGTACCTTGCTACTTTGGCCAGGGCCAGGATGGATGGAAAGCAGGAGGAAGACAAGTGCTGCCTTCAGCAAGCCCTGGGGAGGGGAGGGAGCTCTGCCCACAGTTCAGCTGCTGTGAGGGAAGAAATTAAAGAAATAAATCTCATTTTGTTCACACTCAGCAAACACTCACAAGGGAGTCATGATTAAACCTTGCATATGCTCTTCTCCAAGCCTGGGAAGAAGACAGCAGTGCTGGTTACCACAGACTGGTCCTGGGGTGGCACCAGAGCCCTGGGATGACATAGGGATGACATGGGGGGAGCAGGACACATGCTGTCGGGGTGAAGACAGGGAAGTCAGAGCTCAAGGAGGTTTGGCTGGGCACATGGGGACAGATGGCCTGAGAGGGTAAAGCAAAACATTTGCTGGGCCAAGATGAGCTGGTGGAAGAGGAGCTCGGGGAGGAAGAGGGAAGGTGCAGCTTAAGCAGACTGGCTGCTGTCCGACAGCCACCACCTCACACCCATGCACAGAGCCATGCTGTGTCTGGGGATCACCTGTACCCCTGCCCAGCCCCTGCCCTCGGGAACCTGCTGGCCAGGAGCATCCTGGCACCGTGGGATTCCTGGCAGCAGCAGTGGGCACAGCGTCCTGATATAAAAATGAGTTGGGAAAGTCAGTTTTGGGGTAAAAGGGCCCTTTTTGGAGAGGAGAAGAAGAAATTCATTAGAAATAGGGAAGAAAAAGCTGCTGTGTAAGACATGCAGGAAGGGGGGGAGGGGGAATGTTGAAAAGAAATCCCTGGGGAATTGTGGAGGAGAAGAAAGAGTGTAGACACGAGCCAGAGTGAGAGCCAGAGAGCAGGAAGCGCCTAACTAGGATGGAGACAGAGATACTACAAAATCCTGGTGACGTCATGCCGGAGTTGCAGCGGTTTCCAAAACAACTCCAAAAGCCAGCGCCTGGAGAGGGAGCGAGGAGCACAGGAGAAGTGGAAACGCGATGGGGCTCCGCACTTGGAGGGATCTGGAACAGAAGCTCGACGAGTCTGCAGAGCTGAGCCTGCTCCCAGCTCCCTTTTGGTTTGCGCTGGCAGGACAGGGTCTGGGGAGCCAGCAGACACAGAGACAGAGGTTATTGTAGAGCCAGGCAGCATCAGAAAGGAAATTCCTGAGGGTGTTTTCCTAATTGACACATACAATGAAGTTACAGTCCCATAAAGCCCCTTTCTGCAAGAAGGTAAATGCTGGATGCTCCCAAGAAGCAGAGCCAAGGAGTGAGCAACAACAGAGCCGGCGACCCAGAGGAAACAAATCTGCAATAAATGGAAACCACACACAGAGAGCTGTCCCGATGGCAGCGGTGTCGCTCTGCCCCAGCCTGTTCGGATTAGAGGGTTTTATGGCTGGCTTGGTCAGGGGTGGAGGCCGCAGGGGGAGGCCTGCCAAGGCAGCTGGGTAGACTCAGGGCTGTGCGCAGAGAGAAAAAAATGCAAGAAGCCAGAGAGAACAAAACGCGAGAAGCCAGAGAGAACCCCCATGGGGTTGGGTTATGATGACCCTCGCCTGGGGCTCACAATGCAAAGCTGCCTGGCATGCCCCCAGCCCACCCCAGCAGCAGATGAAGGCAGGGGTACAGCAGCCCCAGCGCACACCCTCTGAATGAGGGAGGGTGACCCAACAGCCAGGGTGACTGAACAAGGAAATTCCTTGGCCAAGCGGACAACCTGGTGATCAAGCAGCTCCTCACCCACATAAGGAAATCGCTTCACCTTCATTTCAGGCAGGGAGAGTCTGGTGCAGACCTCTGCATCCTCCTGGGGCCTGCACAGGACTCCGACATCGAGGACGAATTATACAACCCCTAGGAAGTCCTTTCGGAAGCGATTCCTCTGACAGAAGGGTGTCGGCCAGATGGGAGAAACCCATTTTGTGGCCTTTGCTTGCATCTCCCCTTGTAATGCTGCTGAAGCTCAGGAAGATGGCAAACCCCCAGGATCTTCATCATCAATGCTCCTCAGGACCCACAGTTCCAATGCCCCGTGGCCTGAGGACCCCTTTGGTGAGGCTGGCCCAGGCACATGTGTCAAGGTGCCCACTTGCACCACCATAGTCCAGCTGAGACTGGGAGCTGGTTGATCTCATCTCTCTTGCCTTTGGACTTGACAGTGCTGGTTTAACGGCTGGACTTGATGATCTTGAAGGTCTTTTCCAACCTAAATGATCCTATGTCACAGCCATCCCCACAGCACCCACAATGGTCCCATCCTTCCGATGGCCCCAAAGGCAGTTGGGATGCCTGGACCAGCAGCTCCCGGCACAACACAGGTGGCACAGGGTTATTTTCAAGATGCATCCTCCAGGATGAGAGCTAACCAGGACTTCACAAGTTGCTCTCCCACCATTCCTCTTATCACTCTAATGCCTGCAAGTTTGGAGAAGCTTTGACTTTTCCTGTCTCCCCAGCCCCAGATGTGTTTCTAGCAACATGCTGGGCAACCTGCCACAGGCTGCCAGCAGCTCTGCAGCTTCTTTGGTGCCTGCCTGGTCAAAGTTGAGCCAAAGGCAGGAGCCTGAGTGCTCCCCCAGCTTTTGCTCTCATGGCTTTACCTACTGCAAAGCTGGATCCCAGCTGCTTTCCTGGGCCTGTTCCTGCTGTTAACTGGCAAAGCTGTAACTGGGACCGATCCTGGGGGTCAGGTACCCTGCAGAAATCCAGACCTGGATCGTGACAGGACTAAGGGCTGCCCACTTTGTAATCCGTGCTGCAGATACGATGAACCTGCTTAGACTCAGTTCTGTCCTACTGCTCCCGTAGCTTCTGCCAAGCATTCAAGCACACAGGTCACGCTGCTGAACACACTAGCCAAGAGGAGGATGGGTGTCAGGACATGCCTGCAAGGCTGGTGGGCAAGTCTGTAGTGGGGAACGGGGCTCCCAGCCTCGTGCCAGACACCAAGAGAAATGTGCAGGGCAAGCTGGATTGTCCCTTTGTCCCCAAACCTGTGCCAGAGCAACAGGAGAGCAGGCTCTTCATACAGCCAGTATGAGCCCAACTTGCAAACTTCACCCCATGCCCATGGGAATCCTTGGGAAGGCAGTAAGACTACAACCTGGCAGGAGATGCACTAGGTGCCAGAATAGCAATGTCCCCTCTGCACACACTGTCTGGCTCAGAGCTGGTAGCACGCGAGGAGCAGGATGGCAACAGCAGCCACCCTGACCTGCCAGCCTCCCTGCAGCCCCTTCCTGGCTCCCCAGTTTAAAACTCACCACAGCTGCTTTCCTGCCCGGGGGCGAGGAGAGCCTGACTCACGCACTAGTAGGAATTAATAAGCGAGCAGAGAAGCCGGGCTCATCCCAGGCACCAGGCAGCATGAATCACTGCTTCTCCTGACTGTCTCATGTATTGTTCCAGCACTGAGTCAGTACTGCTGTGCAGGTTAACAAGGGGAGAAATTAAAAGTTATGGCCTATGAAACGCAGCAGCACTGGGAAATTCAAAAAGAAATGCTACTGTAAGAAAGCTAATAGGACTACCCACAGAGTCCCAGAAAAGAAATGCTCTCGGCTTCAGCTCCACAGATGTGCCCCCACCAGAAATCAAACCTTCAAACCTCCAGCACGGGCAGGCTCACTGACGGCTGCACCAGCAACATGCTTTGCAGCATCAGTTTTCTTCCTGTTTAAAAGCTGCCACCTCTGTATTTATCATTTTAAATGTATAACTTTAATTGGGTGAGGTGGTCTGGTTGCAATTCCTGCCCCAGTGGCCACACACACTGCACACGCGCAAGCCCACGCCTTCCCCGCTACCCCCCAGTTCACAGCCCCATCTCTATCGCTTCCTCCCAAAGCACAAAATGGGATTTCGAAGGCTGAGGAAGAAGAAAACAGTAACTCCTGGAGCAAATTGTGTGTTGGGCAGGGGATCATACCCTTTACTCCAGGGCCAAAGCCTCCAGTTCCTCTCCAGCTGCCAGTCTGCTGGGTTGCTCCATCTCTCCCTAGCAAGAAGCAAGCCCTGCCTGCTCTTCCTGAGCTTGCCAGCCCATTTCCCACCCCAAACCAGCTCCCACCATGCAGTGATGCCTCACCAATGTGAGTGGTGTCTACACGCTGGGCCTTGCAAAATAAATCATGCTTCATCTCAAAATAAAACAAGAGACCCCTGCACTCAAACTGCTGCTTTTTAAGGTTGGGATGGAGCATCTCAAGTCCACTTAGGGTCCTTGTTCACCGAGAACCTACATGCCTTGCAACCTGAAAAGTACTGAGCTGATACACAAGACAAGGCTATAAAAACCTGGAGAAACAGGGGACCAGACAGAACCTGAACTTCATGGAGCAGAGAGATGAGAAACAGCTTCGGAAACAGGGTCAGTTGCTGGTCTGTCCTTAAACATGAAAATCCTTAAACATGAAAACAAATTAGAAACATCTGCTGTGCCTTAAGCAGCTCTTTCTGATCGTATCATCCACAAATGAGTCTCATCCTCCTTTGACACCAGATAATGAATTGGCTTTGAAGATGCTGCATGGCAGCAAGTTCTGCAGGTTAACGCCTCCTGTACAAGAAAGCACTTCCCCGTAGCAATGCTTCATCTCCTTCCTGGCAGCCCCGTGTGATGTATCTCTGCCCGACAGAAAGACCATGAAGTGCTCGAGGGACACTCCGTGATTCATGGCGTCACCCTGCAACCATCAACCTCACTGTGCCAGGCTCCTGTGCAGCTCTGCCAGCCCCTGCAACCCAGATGGATGGTCTCAGCCACCTCTGCTCAGTCCTGAGCCCTGCCAGCAGCCCCACTATGTCACCCTGCTCCTGCTGACCATGGTGGTGGTGGCTCTGGGAAGACTCCAGCATGCACACGATGCGAAGCCTACTTGTCCATCATCCAACCCAGTGTCATCCAATCTTCCAGAACCCTAGAAAGAGCTAATCTCAATGAACCATCAACTCAAAACAAAACAAAAAAAAGCTCAAAAAACCAGCAAGCACCAGATTACTCTCATTTTCTCCTACAAGCATCTAATTCAGCTCTAATAGGACAGTTATTATATATTAAATGAATGGCAATTGATTATTAAGAGCGTATTCATTGAAACTGGGTAGATGGGTAATAAGATACCTGCCTATTACATAGCTGTGAAACCACTCTGAATACGCTTCTAATGACCAACTGCTATTTACTTAACATTCAATATCCATCACTAAGGTCTCTCTAGATTTAATAAGCCTCTGTTATTTTATGTTTAATTAAATACCATCCACTATTAAAAACATATTTAACTGAGGTCAAAACCAGTAAAAACTGTATCTTATAACACAGCTGCTAAACCTCAAATATCTTCTTAATGATTAATTGGGATTTAGCACATGATCGCTGTCCTACTGAGAGTGGATGGAAACCGGAAGCTCAACGATTCGGGGACCAAAGTGCTTTGCTTCTGCAAACAATTCTGCTGGTTAAATAGTTTGGCTAATAAAAATAAAACAGAGCAGTGGGAGCCTCAGTTCCTATGTAACCAGACTTTGGAGAATTCGGAATACAGCACAGCTGCTTCCACAGTGCCAGACAGACGGTGATGGACAATTTGTATGGCCGTGCTGGGGAGCTGGGACTGCTGTCCTGTGCTCAGAGATCTGGGCACCAAAGGTCCATTCCTGCAGGCCAGGACATCAGCAGGACCCTTCCAGGTCAGCTCTGCCCCAGCTTCGATGCAGAAGCTCTGAGGCAGTAGTCTGGGGGACTCCTGATGGGACAATTCCAGTTGGGATTGCGAGCAGCTTCCTATCTGCTTGGGGCGGCCAGCTGGTACAGTTCAGTGGTTCCTCGCACATACCAGCTTCTCCAGCAGGAACCAATGGTGTTGGAAAGAAGCTGGAGATGGATTTGTCATGACAGTCCAAAACCTTAATGTTAAAAACCAAGAGACGTTTTCAGGCTAAGGGACCAGTGAGCTCCCAGAATGAAGGAGGCTGCAAGTGCAAGTCCTGCCAGAGCAGCAGACTAAGGACAGATGTTTTTGGCAGTGCTCTGCACAAGCCCCCTCCATGCTCTCCACAATGGGCAAAATGGAAGTCACTCAGTCACCCAGCCCTGCACGCCCACAGCAGAGCTCCCAGAGCACCACACATCATCTTCATCGCTTGGCATGGGGACAGCTGGTGGGGGATAAAGGGTCTCTTGGCAAGGGGGAAATAAACTTGAATAGAGAGCAGGGAGAAGTCCAGAGCATGACAGCACTTGGGAAAAAGCCATTCCACCTCAGTGGCCTCCCAAAAGAGGATTTATTTTTATTGTTTTTGTTTTGAAAGCCCTTGAAAGCAAAATCTGATACTAGCGAAGTATTAAATATAGCAGCACATACCCACACAGATTTCACAAGACAACAATTTTAAAATAGGAACAGCAAGAATGAATATGTACACAGAGAAAAATATCAAAAGAGGAAATCCAAGAGGGTCCTTTTCTTCTATTGTTCCCCTCCTAACCTCAGGCACGCTGGGGAAATCAGGGTTGGAGGCACACTTCTGTCCTGGGAAATGAGTCAAGAGTCTGGAATGTGTGTTCAGCACCGGGCAAACCCAGTGGCAACCATGACATGAGCTCATCTGCTTCACTCAGAGGAACCTTGGTGTGTCAGACCTCGGTTTTGCGGTGCTCTAAGGAGATGCACTGAGTGAGTCTCACAGTGGAGCTTGGCAGCTGGATGGAGTTGGAGATAGCCAAAGCTCTACCCCAAAGACGTGTCCTAAGACTGAATCATCATCCTGCCATGAATGACATACCAAACGGATAAGAAAACATTCCCAGTGTCTGACAAGGCACCGTGCTATGCATGAGGGGGGGCTTTGAATATCAACAGTGAGCAGGCAGCTTTGTAGGAAAACCTCTACATTACTCAGTTCTCTGGAAACAAGAGACCTTGGGTGTCCAAGCACCTTAACCAGAGGGAAGCATTTGAAAGAAGACCTGGGTGGGCGGCTCTCTGCCTTGCTAGTTAGAGGCTGCCTCCACAGATGCTCCAAGGAAGGGACATAAATGAGAGAACGATCTCTTGAGAGGATGCTAATGTAAATAAACACATCACCAAAGAACCTCTCTCGCCTCCCAAATCTCACCACCAGGAGGAAAGTCCAGTTGGGTTTTATCTCCTCCCCCAAGCACTTCTGCAGATGTACATAAACAAATATACAAACACCTACTTACTCTTCACAACACCCCTCCCACGAACTAGCCACACCACAAGGGTAAACAGTCCATGGGAAATACCATCTGAGTTGCTTCAAAGCTATGTAACTGATTAAGTAAATAGCAGAGGTGACTGTCTGAGGAATATGGTGATGAAGGATGTCTCCATTTCCAAATCAGCCTTGGAGACCTTGCTGGAATATTGACTACCACCCTATAATGCCATGGAAAGATCTCAACACCCGATGTGTCCAGCCTCCAGGAGAAGTCAGTGGATGTGAAGAATCAGGAGGAGGCCTCTAGAGATGCCCCCTCAGCCCAGTGGAGGAGAGATACCTGCTCCCTAGACATTCATCTCTACTAGACAGTGAAGGACTTCTTCCCCTTGTTCAGACAGAAACTTTTGCTCTTCTTAAAGCAAGTTAATCTCACTTTTGACTGACTCTCCGTAAGGATACAAGAGCCTTTACAACCTCATATTACATTTTGGTATCTACAAATGACTCCCATGGGATATGGGAGGTCTCAGAAGCTGCTCCAGCACAAGCACAAGGATTTTCTTTGCATCCTCGCAACCCTGTGGTTCCCATGAAAGGTGGCACCTTTTCTACCAACAGAAATATGGTCCCATGGACATCTTTGGCTTAGGCTTCAGGCCATGTCTGGTTAAGTGTTGCCAGGAGAACACTGCACAGCTGAACATAGGAAAAGAGCCCAGGCGAGCATCATGGACATGTGGGATAGGGAAACAGAGATGGGCTGAAGCAGCCTCCGTGGAGATCCCTTTGCAGGTTTCCTTCTATAGCAGCAACTACCTCACCTTGGCCCAAAGCTGAGGTGAGGCCAGCCAAGCCCTCTGTGGAGGAAGATAACTAAAACATACAGGGCTCATGACAGAGCCAAATTCCACTTCCATTTCTGCTGGAGATTCCTTATGTCACTTGAGAAATATCACCAGGCACAGGCTTGACATCTTCCTTTCCATGTCTGCAATGGAGACTTCTGCTCCAGTCAATGGCAAGACATGGGTATCTCCAAAGCCACCGCTCCTCACCTCTGTTTCACACACCCATTCACACGAGCCAGTGACACTCTGGTGATGCCCATTTCTCTCCATCACCTAACGAATGGAGTCCAGGCAGCCAGCCCAGACACGTACATCCGCACCGCCATGTCTCTATTTGTACAGACAAATCCCACCCCTTGTGTTTCCATGCCTCAGTTTCCTGAAGAAAAACAGACCACGAACGCCATCCCAGCCCAACCACAGCAACGTAGCGAGGCTTAATTCATTACAGCCTGCACTGCTTCAAGATCCTCCGCTGCTGTGGAAATCCAGCGCTGATATTTGTTTAACCCCGCCGTGCAGACGGAGGCAGGCACCCAAAGCCACAGCACTGCTGGCTTCTCGTAGCTGGCCCCACAAGGGGTAGCAGATGGATCGGCTGCTGCGAAACAACAACTTCCTTCTTTCTTTTTGCTGAAGTTAACTGGGGTTTAGACTGAGATTTTGGTTACGTTTTGTGGCCAGCCTTTCTGGAGACAACCACCCGCCTGGTGCTGGGGGAGTACAAGATGTCTAAAACCATAGGCAGTTGGGCTTCTTTGGATTCCAATCTTCCCATCATTCAAAATCCTGGGAAAGTGAATATATGTTGCTGGGGTGAAATTTCTGTTTTGAAAGTAAGTGTTAGACTGGGGGCAACTGGTTGTCCAGCCAACCAGCTAGGAGGCTGGTCTTCCGCCTGCCCTCAGTTTGGCTCTCCTGCACTTCCCCGTCAGTTTGGTCAGCCAGGAGTTTGCAAGGACAATGGTGATGTGCGTGGCCTCCAAGACATTCAGGGGCTTGCAGGCCAAGCAAAGCTCACTCGGAGCCCGCCCTCCACCAAAACCTGACACCGCTCTGGAATGTAGAAAATTGCAAATAATACTTTAATTCCAGAGTCACTCAACAGTAGCTCCAGCCATGGGAAACACTGGGAAAGGTGCATGCTTGGAAGTGCTCACACGGAGCATGTCCAGCCCCAGCCTAATCCGCCAGGCTGGAAACTATGTTATCTTTATCAAAACTTCCAGCCCTGTCATGTCATCCCCACCTGCCCAACCTTGAATCAGGAGGAAACACTGCAAGGCATCAGCCAGCTCCGGAGCCGCAGGTCAGCCTACACCAGCAGAAAGCAGTGCCTGCAGGCGGGCACTCATCCTGCCATGCCATGTATTGGTCACTGCAGAGCCCTCTCCTCCAGCCTGGGCACCTCATCACTGCCCTCTCCACCCACAACACTGTTGTGCTGAATGGTTTTGTCCAGACTTCCCTTCTCTTCACAGGGAAGATCCCAAATCACATCCCACAGCACCCTGACAGAACCAAGCCTGGCCAGCAAGCTCTGGCTCCCAGCATTAAGGTCTGCCTCCTTGCTGTCTCCCTGGCCGCCTCCAGCTGCTGCCCCACAGTCGACATTGTGGGAGGCCACATCCCCTGTCCCACTGTGGGGACATGCTCAGCCACAGCACAGCACCTAAGGAGCCTACAAAACCTGCCAGACCCCACACTGGAGCCACTGGTCCGCCCAGGAGCTCAGAGCTTCTGTGCTTTCAACCTGCTCTGTACCTTAAGCCACCCCCCAGGGGGACATGACCATCACCAATAGATCCATGGGGTCCCTGCAGTGATGAAGAGTCAGAATAGAGCCAATTAAACCAAATGCGAGAGGATACGGTAACCTCAGAGGGTCCATGTCAGGAGCTCAGGAACTGCCATGCTGTATTTATTACCAGGAGAGAGGATCTGAACTTCATGGAAGTTTGCAGTTAAGATTTAACACCACTTAGTGCTAGGAGAGGAGAGGGGACGCTCAGCACATCAGGACAAAGGCTGCTCTCATGTTCCTTCCCTTCCTTCCTTCATTTTGGAGACCAAAGAATAACACAATTTGCTTCTTCATTGCTGAAAAGGAGCTTTCAGGTCGCTGCTGGAATCCTCCAAAAGTTCTAAGTGGCACCCAAGGGGCAGGGGCGGATGAGCAGCCCCACTGTGGGTGCCACATCACACAGCTCGGGAGAGCTCCATGAGACCCTACCTATGCTACTGCCTCCTCTCTACCTGCCTACCCACAACAGGGCAGCAGCAGATGGGGTCTTCTTCCCCTCTACAGGATCATTTTCCCCTCTAGCAATGGGTCACGCAGTGGAAGAGCTGTCCCACAGTGTGTCCCTGTTGTCACTCAACATGCCACACCATGGAGAGCTAAGTATTGTGTATGAGACAGCCTGTACCTGCAATACAAGATCCCTCTCCACATTGCAGGCTACCTGGATGGACATGCTACGTCAGGAGGATTTAGTGCTCCTCCTGCACTGGGTGGAACAGCTACTATGGCCTTATAACCTTGCCTAGGGATGTGCCATAGGTGACCTGCAATAAATTAAGGTTATCATGATGGACAAAGTCTACAGTATTTAGTACAAAATCCTCCTCAACCCTTCTGGCACTGAAACAGCCCCTCTGCTGACATCTCTGCACCACCAACATGCTGGGCTACTAACCAAGGAAACGTCCTGCACCCCTGCCCTGGTGCCCATCGTCATTGCATTTAGCACATGCTCTGGAAAGAAAAAAGGTTTCTGATTGTGCCCTATGCCAAATGCAAGAGCAGCATGGGCAGCAGGTAGAGGGAGGGGATCCTGCCCCTCTGCTCCCAGTGCTCTGGGGAGACCCCCCTGCAGTGCTGGGGCCAGCTCTGGAGTCCTCAGCACAGGAGAGACAGGGACCTGTTGGAGCGGGGCCAGAGGAGGCCCCAGCAATGATCCGAGGGTGGAACCCTCTGCTGGGAGGCCAGGCTGAGAGAGTTGGGGTTGTTCAGCCTGGAGAAGAGAAGGATCCGGGGAGACCTTCTTGTGGCCTTTCAGTGCTTAAAGGGGCCTGTCAGAAAGATGGGGACAGACTTTTGAGCAGGGCCTGTTGTGACAGCACAAGGGGTGATGGTTTTAAACTAAAAGAGGAAGATTCAGACTGGGGGAAAAGAAGAAATTTTTGATACTGACAGTGGTGAGACCCTGGCCCAGGGTGCCCAGAGAGGTGGTCGATGCCCTATCCCTGGAACCATTCCAGGTGAGGTTGTCCAGGGCTCTGAGCACCCTGCTCTAGTTGCAGATGTCACTGTTCATTGCAGGGGGTTGGACTAGATGACTTTGCAAGTTCCCTTCCCACCCAAACCAGTCTGTGATTTTATGATTTTATTTAATATGACTGCACTGACAAACTCCTCAGTAATTCAACCATTTTGCAATAAAAACATGCACTACCCTGCACTCACCAGCTAGCCCAGCGACAGATGGGGAGGGACAAGGTGCCCATCGTTCCTCCTTGTCCCTGTGTCTGGGGTGGGGGGAGTAGTCTCAGGACAAGGGACCCCCCCCCCAGTGCTGGGTTTTTACCTTCCCCATCCCTGGCCATGGGACCACAGCTCTCCCCCAAAGACTCACCGCTGCAAGCTGCAGACTGGAGAAAGAGTTAACACTTCCCCCCGTTCCTTACACTGTTATTCAATACATTATTGACGTTGAAAAGTCGTCACATTACAAGCCAGCAGTCCACGAGTATTAAGAGGAAAATAGAGGCACGCAGAGAGAGACACACACCGCAGAGACGAGGGCCCCTCCGAGCTACGGTTACGTTACCGCACAGAAACTCCTTTCCCAGACTCATTTTCCCTCCCCCAGTTGGTGCAAAACCAACTCGTTTGTTATTTGCATTTAATGCCACAGTGAATCCCTAAATCCAGCTCACAGAAAGGATTATTGAAGGGGGAGGGATAGATGCAGCCGGGGGGGCGGGTTTCAGGCTTCAACAGTTCTGATGCTCCGCGGTTGAAATGGGGCGGTGCTGGAGCCCCTTCACAGCCACCCCAAGGATGCTTTGCCAGGTCTGTGCCCCCAGGAAGCACTCCACAGCCAGACCTTCTGCAGCTCTCCAGGCTGGTGCTTGTATGCTCAGCCCCAGCGGCACATCACAGCCTGGCACTGCTGCCAAACACACCTCTCCCAGCTCCAATCACCATGGTCCTCACGGCGCCAAGGATGGTGGCTATCTGCACCAGGTTGCAACCATTTGCTACAGAGCACCAACATCAAAACTGTTCAAAGGAACAGGTTTATCCCCTGTCTCTTCTTCCAACCCACACTTCACCCTCCACTCAGGGCCCCAAGATGGTGTTTCTCTGGAGAGTTCACACCTCGCAGGAGGACATATAATTTTAAAAGGTGGAAAGGCAGGTGCCCATGAAGGCATCTTACTTCTACAGCCAGAGCCAAGAAAGGGAATCCCACCACGCTACCGACCTTGGTCTGCCGTGAAGCATTTGCCCCCCACCAAAGCTTCGTCAAGAGCTTCCAGCTTCACTGACTGCTTCAGCTGTGGACATCTCCATCCAGGCCAACCCTACGGGAGCCCCAAACTGCAGCGTCTCCCCCTGCCCATTAACAGCTGGTCAGCACAACCCTGGTGCAGGAGCAGCCCAGAAGAGCCAGGAAGGTGGCTGGGCCGTTGTGATGGCAGGAAGGAGATGGCATCCTGCTGTGGGCAGGGGAGGCAGGAGCCCAGCAGCACCTGCCCACCGCAGGGTCCACCATGGGCACGGTGGAGGAGGTGCAAGAGATGAGGCTGGGCTTGGTGAGGGAGCTCTCCAGGCATGCTCACTCCATGCTCATATTTTATTTCATCTCCTGATGGGTGAAATGTGTCCTTAATTTGTTCTAAAAGAAAAAGAGAGTGAGCTGCATTCTCACACCCATAACGAAGACAACACGCAAAGCCCTTGAAAAGCAGGCGCCACACATACTATGTGCTGCCTTTTTCTAATTAAAGATGTCTTTTCTAGTTAGCTCGGGCTGTGTGCGAGCTCCAGGCGAGGCTGCCCGTCGGGTGAGGGCCCCCAGGCTGCCCGCTCCTGCCCAGGGCAAGCAGCACTGGCATCGCACTGCCTCACCCAGGGCTCATCCCTGCCGTCGAGCTCATGGGCCAAGTGCAGGCCAAGGAGCGCGTCCAAGCCCTTCCCAGACGATCCGTCCCCAGAGGGCTGTTTCTGGCTTGGTTTGCGTTGAGAAAGAGGGGTGCATCTGGTTTTAATCTCACCCCTCGCGGTAGCTGTCACCATGGGTTTGCTGTCAGGGTAAAAGATGCCTTCACGCAGCCCCGTGCCAAAGCAGCAGACATGAAAACCTCAGGCTACAGCGAAAGCCCCCAGTGTCCTGGGCTACCCCGGCCTTGGGGCTCTGCACCTCAGCCCAGTGAGCAGGGTAAGGGACCACTGCTCCCATCCCAGCACTCATGGGGCAGCCAGTTGAAAGTGCGCACAGGAGCGGAGCAACAACCCCATCATGGAGCATGTGCCTTCATTTCAGCTACGGCAGCACTGGCAAGAGGGGTACGGCCACCCCAGCCCCTCCAGGGACACCGTTGGGCAGGCTGAGGGCACCATGCTGGGATGGGCAGCACAAACCCTCCCAGTGCCGGTCGCCTGCCCCAGAGCGCACTCGAGCTGCGGATCTGTGCTCCAGTTGCCTCTTCCCTTCTCCCAAAAAACACAGGGAACCACAAGAACCACAAAAATGCATCTCCTCCGTGCAGCAGAGCCTCTCTCTCTGAAGGGCACGCCGCGCTGCCGGAGGACCAGCCGCTCTGCGAACCCACGACTCGAGCCACCTGGAGAGCCGCCAGCTTTTAAAAGCAGCTGTCACATAAAAGCAAACATTGAAAACCATTACATTTACAGCCGTTTATCTTTAATGCCGGCTTGGTTTCTGACGTTGCTCCATTCTGGTTCAGTTGAACTGTTTCCCTCTTGCAGCCAGCACGCCCGCCCCTCCTGCTTGTTCACGCCTGCCACGAGACTCCTCCTCCAACTTCACAGTGCTGTGACATCATGATGCTTTGTATGATGACCACAGTGAGGTCACAGGTGGCCTGGGACCTTCCCAAGCCCTTCCCAAGTAAGGGAAGGAAGTGGCAAAGGGGAAGAGGATGGTGCAAAGATGTCACCAGAGGCTGGAGCAGACCTCCAGAGACCTCCAGCAGAGCAGAGCACAATGTGTTGTCCAAGCAGGGACAAACGTCGCACCAACTCCAGGCCATGCAGTCACTCCCAAAAAATGGACCTGCAAGGAGTGGGGCTGGAAGCGTCCTTGGGAGCCAAATCAGTGTTCCCCAGCTGCATCTAGGAATGCCAAGCACCACCAACATAGGAAAATCCCACCTTCCCACCATGTCCTGGGGTGTCCTGGCAGGCCCAGCTCTTCCTGCGCCATGCCCATGCGTCCCCTGCGGCCCTAATGACTGGGATCAGTGTTATCATGGAAGGACCACATGCATCTTCCCACAGGGAGGTTACAGACACACTGACCTGGCTCCTCTGCATCTGCTCTGCATCATAGCGGAGGCAGGGGCAAGTTGGGACAGAGGCTGAGCACCAGGCTCACAGCACCGGAGCTGGCCGATCGGCTGCAAGACAGCTTCTGGCTGGCTGCAGCCTCCTGGCAAGTTTTGTAGGAAAGGGCTGAGAAGCTGGGAGCTGACGTGCAAAAAAAGCCTCAGATCCGTCTGGTTCCTTTGCTTGGGCCGAGCAGCGGTTGCTGTGGGCTGGGAGGACAGACACAAAGCGGTTCCACTCAGTGTTCATTTGGCTCACAACACATTTAATGCTACACAAACTAATGATGCACAAAAAGAGCAGAGAGACTCCAGGCAGCCTGACCAACACATGGAGTTGTGCCACGGGTCTTATGCTATTATCCCTTAAAGCTCACGCTCCAGCACCCCTCCTATGCCACAACCACCTCAGAGTTCTTTAAAAAATCATTTTAAGCATATTTTCTAGCCATTTGATTGCAAATAATCAAAAACACGGCACAGGAAGAGAAAAAGAGCCCCACATCATAGATATTTTCTCATGTCTGATGCTTCTACATCAACAACATCCTATCTGAGGCCAGAGAAGCAAAGGCACACGCCAGGCACACGCATGCTCCGTTACCAGCTAGTCACGCTGGAAGGAGAGGTCACCCCACCCAGGTCCCTGCATCTTGCCCCTGGGAGCTTTGTACCTCGGATTCCAGTGGACACAGGATCAAGCCCTCCCTTCTGAAGCTCAGAAGGCAACCCTGATGGAAAACTGGAGCCGTGGCAGCACTTGCCCCAGGAGCTGCCATCGCACCATGGTAAAGGCAGCTGGAGGGAGGGGAGCAGGGAGGATGGCGGGGAGCACCAGGGAGGACAGCAGGTCCCACTGAAGCTGGCGCAGAGCTGCAGCCCTCGCCTTCTCTGGCTGCCGAAGGACTCCCCTTGCAGCCTTGGCAGGGTTTGCTGCCCTGCCATGAAGGTTTTATTGATGTCAAATTGAACGGCGCAGCCCCAAAGCCTTCAAACGAGCTTCTCTGCACTGCTGTCCTGGCCACGCCTGCACACACAGAAGTGTGGAGGTGCCAACTGCCCCCAGTCCCCCTTAATAAGGTGTTAACTCCCAGGCCTAATTGCGACCACTTAACATGTCAACACCCTTCACCTCTCTCCTGCTAAAAAAGGAGAAGTTTTGAACTGCCCCGTTCAGCACAGACTCGCGTGTTTGATCCTGTTTTCTTTCCCTCTTCCTTCTCACCATTGCTCTGGGCAGGTGTGGGAGCCCATTTTACCCCTATCTCCTCTGGTGTCCCCCCCCCGCAGGGAGCTTGGCCGAGCATCTCCTTCCCACCCGACCACGTTCTTCCCTCTCTCTTTCTCTGCGCACCCACATACACAAAGGCAACTTCACTGGCAGCACCCTAATGTTGCACAAAAAAAAAAAAAAAGAATGCCAGGAAATTAAAAAGGTTCATGTAACAACATTAACACAGCTGTAACACACGGCTACAGATATAAAATACCGTGTCAGGCGATCCCCTGGCCGGAGAAGCAGGACAGCACGCCAGCGCCTGTATCGACACAGTCAGGGTTCAGCCACCAGCAGCAGGCAGAAGGCAGCGCACACACGTTTGCCATGATTACGGCAGTGTTCTTCCAGTGCTACCGTGAGATTGTTCTGGAGTGCCATTAACATGGTTTAGATCTACTCAGGTTGCTCCGTATTTTGCTTTTTAAGGCACAGAAGGAAACAAAACAATAAAATCAGCCTCTGTGAGCTTAGCCCTCTGCCCCACTGAACAGCGTTTCAACATGTTTTTTCCTGAGGCTGCTGTTACAAACGCCTCTTCTTCACATCCTAACAAACCAGCATCACAGAAATGCTCCTTAAAAGGGCACTTCGTGCATTATTTTCCATAGAAAAGGCCACTTCTGAGTGCATCCAAAGCAGACTCAGACCAGGGACTCTTCCCCGTTGTACTGGGATGCGGTTCCCATCCTCGCAGAGGCAAGCAGGAGAGGGGACACTTGCTGGTGGCTCTTGAGCTGGATGCACGAGAGCCAAGCACTGCCACTTTGCAGGGTACCTGCCCAGTAAACCCTGTGATGCTCACCCAACACAATCAAAATTCTGGAGGGAAGAAAATTCACACAAACTCCACTCCAGCCAAACCTTCCCATGGTTCTCTTTCCAAGTGCTCCCCTGCACAGCCCCAAGGGATGAGCTGATTCTTTCTCACAGGTCTCAGAGACACTTGGATTCAGGGTGGAAACTCATTTTGGGTGACTGAGCTTTTTCCTCTCTCACCTCGTTTCCTGAACGGGCATCAGGGAAATCTGAGCAGTGGTATCTTGCCACCGTCACCTCTGTGGTCTCCCTGCTTGACAGCAGCTTTGAAGGTCACTGCAAAGCTGGCAAAGCAAGACACGGTGCTGGAGGGTGGTCTGCGCTGGGAGGTGGCAGCAAATTCACCCCCTGAAGTTACAAGGCAGATACCAGTGTAGCCAAGAGCTTATATGCAGATGCTGCCTCTCAGAGCCGGGATGACCTTGGAAAGCGATTGAATCGTAGAATGGTTTGGGATGGAAGGGAGCTTAAAGATCAAGTAGTGCCATGGGCAGGGCCAGCTTCTGCTACATCAGGTTGCTTGAAGCCCTGTCCCACCCGGCCTTGAACACTTCTACAGCCTCTCTGGGCAACCTGCTCCAGTGTCTCGCCAACTTCCCCATGAAGAATTTCTTCCTAATATCTAATCTAAATCCACCCTCTTCCAGTTTGAAATTGTTATTCCTCATCCTATCACTACAATCCCTGATAAAAGTCCCTCCACACCTTTCCTGTAGGTCCCAGAACTCCAGCCACTTTGCTACTAAATAAGTTGCATGTTGATCTAGTTGGCTTCACCCCTTTGGGGATGTACCCAAGGTCTCCCTGACTGGAGCTGGATGGCTGGGTGTAGGCAGGGTGGCCACCACCCCATCCGGCACAGTGAGCTGCAGGCTGGGACACAGCCCTGCCTGCTGTCAGACAAGAGCTTCTCCAGCACACAAGCACCTGCCAGCTCCAGAAGAATTCATTTTCTGCAAGTTATGGCCCTGCTGGTTCCCCTGACCCTTTCTGGTTAGGAAATGAGCTAAGAGCTGAGCAACCTGCTCCAAAAAGTGTCCTTTGCCATGGGTGGCACAGCAGCCACATGCAGATGCCCCAGAGCCCGGTGGATCTACTCATGGCATGGGAGAAGACAGCAGTTAAGCTGACCTGATCCTCCAACATAGTCATAGACACCCTAACAGGGCTGGTCCCATCACTGATCTATTGCAGACTAAATTTTAAACAGAGCTCACAGCCAATTCTCCTTCCTCAGCTGTCCACCTTCACCAAAGTCCTCCTGTGAGTGGAGAAGACAGACATGAAGGGGCAGTGGAGAACCAACTTGCTCCTGACGCTTGTCTTCTGCCTTTTGCTGAGCAGGACGCTGCACTGGAGCGAAGCAAGGGCACAGTGGTTCCTCACCAGCCTAGTCCACATGCCAGCAAGGGCACAGGAGCTCTCCTCCAAGCATCGCAACACAGCAACGACCTCAACCAAGCTTCTACCAGCATCACGAGGTAAAGCTTAACTAGAAATGAGGAAGGGGGAGGAGAACCTGCAATGCGTTCAAAACCATGGCAGAGCGAAGGGAGGATTCAGAGATCAAGGAGGAAGGGGGATAGCAAGGTTTGGGAAAGCAGAAGCCAGACAGCCAAGGGATTTCACTCCACTTCGCCCGTGTCGGGAGCCATCGCCCTGAGCGCTCAATCGGCTTGTGAACAGCGAAACCCGATCGGCTGTTAACCCAGGAATGCGTGGAAATGGCAACTGCGCATAACTCCGGGGAATCCGCCACCGGTGCCCCCAGCACCCGGAATCGCACGAATAACCCGCGTGCTTCGCACATGAGCTCATCCCAGGGATAATGCTCTCGCATGAGTCCAGCCGGCAGGAATTCGCCGCACGCTCAGCGGGCCCAGGGCGGGTGAGGGGGGACACCTCCTCCTCCTGCTCCTTTCCCCTTCCCCTCCCGTCACCATCCCACATTTCCCACGGATCGTGCGCTGCACCCTGGGAGCGCACAGGGGCTAGAAGCCCACTGAACTGCACTCGGCCTCCCCCTCTCCCACTGGGCAGGAGAGCACCAGCAGCCTCCCAGTGCCGGGCTGCAGAGAGGTGCTGGGAAACCTGCTTGACCCCAGAAAACACTGAAAAGTCAGGAGGAAAGGAAGAGTGGGGCACCTGAACTTGCGCATCCCCAGCACCGAACTTGCTTCCTTCTGTTCCTCCAGCCTCCTGGGAAAGTAAACATAAACATCTTCTCTGTTTCACCCATGTCCTGGCTGCTGGTGGTGCTTGGTGCACCGAGTGTGGTGCTCAGAGGGACCAGGAGGGACTGTGCTCCAGCCCCTCGAACACCTTAGACAGCATCAGGCATTGTGTCACCCCTTGCAGCACCACATCCACGCGGCTTCTCTCCTCCCCTCTGCTTTCCCCTCTCACCATAGTCTGCCTTGTGGAAAGAGACTGAAATCCATGGAGGCCCCCTCTCCCTGGAAGCCCTCCTGCTCCCCCACACAACAGCTTTCTTCTCCCAAGCAGCCAACGACCCACAGAGGAGCAGCAATTATTATTTGCTTATTCTGTTCCTCCCTCTCCTAACTAGGTCATCCCCAGCCCCTGCTCTCTGTTGAAATGGATGGCAAGCATCCCACTGAGCAGGAGCAAGACCCAACCGGAGGTCAGGGGGTTAGCCATGCTCTGCAGGACAGATATTCAGGTGGTCCCTGAAGCCAGCCAGGCTCACAGAGGACACGTTCATTACCTCCCAAGCACCAACACCTCCTTGTCAGTGGTGGCTCTTCCAGGGGCCAGCTAAGACTAACAAGGGAAAGTCAAATGGGACCTGTCTGCCCCTTCCACACCTAGTTGTGCCTCCCACGGCGAGCAGCTGTCCCACATCCATCTTCTGGTCTGAGCTTTCTCTCCCACCACAACTGGGGAGAGAACTCAAACCTGCCAGGACAGAATTCCAAGCTGTAGATACGAGGGACTTGGGGCTGCTGGCGTTAAGACGGCTCAGCAAACCCTGTGTCCATCGGGAAGAGGGGAGATGGTACAAGGCAGGCAGGTAGCAAGCACAAAACAGGCCTACTGGGTTCACTGGACTGAAAAGGGACAGCCAGGCCCAAGGCCTGGGGTCATGGGGCCAGACCTGCCATCTACTCCTCGAGCCATCACAGGCCCTGCTGTGACGGGACTTCACAGAGAGAAGACTTGAACTCACTGTCCCAGGAGGTGCAGCAGCTCCTGCCTCCCCTTGTTCTTGTCCACCAGTACACGTTTCTCAACTCCTCGGCTAGATGACAAGATGTATGGGCTGCACATGCTGACAAGCCAGAGGGAGACCTGAAGAAGAGGCATGGCACCTGGCACCGGGACTGCTGCAAACCAGGTGGCTCCAAAAGCCACCATCAGGTCAAGGGGGCCAGAGCCAGCACCCCACAGAGCACCCTGGTGGGCCCCAAGTGCTCAGCTGGATTCTGCTGGGGTGAGCTCCCTCTCAGAACACAGAGCCTCGTACAAGTTGCCTTGCATGGGGGCAGAGCATTTATGCCCAAGGCCAGATAATCTGAGTTTTGGAAGCAATTCTGGGCTTTTTGAACTGCCTCCAGAGAAAAGGGATCTTCTACCTTTGAAGTGAATGATCCAATCTTTCTGCAAGTGCTCCATCACTGAATCCCTCCCCTCCAGCGGCCCAGCTCTGGAGCCTCTGACGTCACTCACCCTGGAAATGCCAGGGCAGGAACAAAATGAGCCAGCCTGAAAATAGCTTAGATGTGACAAAGGTGTAGGATGGGTCCATAACGTGATCTCCTCCGACTGGACAGGCCCCAAATGAGGACTGGAGATGCAATTTAATATGTCAGCAGAAACACAGTTCACATTACACCTGGACAACTCTGCTCAAAGTGGTTTCACAGTGGGCCATGGGTATCCTGAAGACCCCCCCACACCTCCCCTACACCCAGAGGACCACCCCATGGAGGGCTCCCTGCTTTTCCTCCAGGCTGGGGCTCTCCCCTCCCATGGGGCAGCGTCACCCAGAGGCCAATTTGGGACTCAGAGGCAGACAGAGAGCTGGCAGCAGGAGGAGAAAGGACCAGGGCTCAAACTGTAAAAGCAAGAAGAAAATTAAAAATTATGCCAAGAAAGTGGTAAGCTGAGAGGTAAAGCAACAGTGGGACAAAAAAACAAGAGTGAGCTAGAGCCAGCTGAAGACACGGACAGTCCATTCCAGGGGAGAGGATTAGGAACAGATGTAAAGTAGGGGTAGCTCCTAGTTTTTACCCCCTTCCAATCCTCCATCTCACCCCAAAGCAGGATTTCTGCTTGATCACCAGTGCACAGGACACTGAGCAACAGGAGATGCTTTCTTATGCCCTGGGAGTCCCCAGCCATCTGCCCCAAAAGCGTTACCCGCAACACGTCACCACCAGTAAACTTAGATTTTCCCCAAAGCCAGCCAAGAGTCCTGAGCAAACTGTCGGCATGTGAGACGGCGCACGGCCCACAAGGATGCTTTGGAGCCCGGGGTAACTAGACACCCGGCCGGCTAATGTAGGGAAAGTGATTTATATCTTCCCCAGGAGAGCAGGGGTCAGCGCGAGCCCCCACGGGGTGTGGGGGAGCAGCACTGGGCAGCACACCGGGAGACCTCGGCGGGCTCAACAGCCCCCCAGAGCTGTTTCCGACCTGCAGACTAGAGCTGTGCCAGCCCTCTGCCAAGGTGCCGGCAGCCCTGCAGCGTGCCAGGCAGCACGGCGGTCACAGCTCCTCGTGACTTGCCTGGAGCCAGAAGCCAGGAGACAGAGTTACCAGAGTCTCTAGAGGGCCAGGCGGGAGGCGAGGAGGAGGAGGAGGCCAAGGGCTCACAGGGGAACTTGCCGCTCCAGCGCGACACCTAAAGGACTCCGCACAGGGATGCATGAGGAGGATTCTGCTGCTGCGTCCTAGCTCCTGCTCAATCCCTCCAACCTAGACACACGCACAGGCGGCTGAAGCACTGTGGCTCCCACCCCAGCCTCGGAGGAGATTTAGGTGATGTTGGGCTTAAAACCCCAAAGTGACTGTGCATATCAGCACACCTTTGTCAGCGCAGCAAGCCCTCAGTGCTGCCAGGAATGGCGGGGAGGGATACAGGGGGTGCAGGGACACTGCTCCCAGCACTCCCAAGGTGCAGCTCCAGCAGCTTCAATGTTCCCAGAGGGGAAGCAGAGTTGGGGTTGGCACCAATATCTCCCTGGGGGCTGTAGAAGCAGCAGCTCTGCCCCTCTCAGACACAATCCAGCTTGGCCAAAGCATCCCAGAGCAGACGCTCAGGGATGAAGTCGCAGGATGTGTTGCAAGACGAACGCAGGGCGAGGACCAAGAGCAGAGCTGGGGCTGCAGCTGCCACAGCAAAGCTTGCATTTTATTTAGTGCCAACTCAATGGCTGGTGCCACGCTCTCATTTCAGGGCATACCTGCTGTAAAGGAACAAAGCTGTGTGCAGGAGAGGAAAACAGCCACGATGAGAAGGTGCAGGGCTCCACGGGTGCTGGCACAGCACCAAGAGCCAGCAGCCCCCCACACCAGAGTGCTCCTGTTCCTTCCAGCATTCATGAACATGGTGCTTCCCAGTGCTTATCTGCCCGCTGATAAATGTCTTGTGGGAAAGTTCTGCAAGGAACTTTGCAGGTAACAAACTGCTGGGCTGCTCAAGAAATTGTTCAGAAAAATACAGAGCCTGAAATATTCATTGGCAGGTGCTAATTTCTTTACTGAATTTCCAAACAAAGATATTTCCCTAACAAACTACTCTAATTTCTTTGAACCAACTGAGACAGGTTACAGTGGGAGGGCCTTGCCCCATGTAGATGCACTGAGACCCCAATTTGCCCCAGTCAGACCAGGGCCTTGTTCCTATTAAAGGTAAGAGGATTTTGCGAGCAGCCACAGGCTCCAGAAGCAAAGGCGGTCTGGTCTGGGTGCTTCCACCCCTGAAGCACTGCAGGTGATAATCTGACCGCAGACGGGACTCTCACACCAGATCTCAGACAGAAAAATCCCATGGATGCTGCCCTGAAACCCTCTCTCCTTCCTATCCAGACCCTCTCTGCCCCACCTCAGCGCAGATCTGCTCCTGGAGGGTGGACAAAGATGTTCCAAGTGCCTCAGAAACTGCTGCCCAATGCAGGCAGCACACGACCACAGAAAGAGTCTTTTCATGTACTGTTGGTGTCTGACTTCACCTGCAACTGGGTACACACCCCATGGACAATGCTCCCTCCCCCAGCAGAACAGGGCTGACAGCCCCCATATGCTGTGGACAGCCCCAGCACCAATGGCTGCAGCTGAGCCACAGAGAGAAAGGAAAGGGCTCAGAGAAGGCAAAGGTGCAGCAAGGTGAGCAGTGCAGGAGGAGAGGAGACTGACCACAGGACGGGGCAACTGGGTGCCACCAGATTTTTCCTAAGACTCAGAGACTACAGCACTTTCATAGAACCATATACTCGTTAATTGGTTTGGGTGGGGAGAGACCTTTAGAGACATCTACAACCAGAGCAGGTTGCTCAGAGCCCTGGCCAACCTCACCTGGAATGGTTCCAGGGATGGGGCATCGACCACCTCTCTGGGGACCCTGGGCCAGGCTCTCACCACCCTCAGTGTAACACATTGCTTCCTTCTCCAGTCTAAAGCTCCCTCTTTTAGTTTAGAAAGGTTTCCCATGGGCAGAGCAGGAACAGTCTCAAAAAACACCCTTTCTGAGAAGGGGAAATCTCAATAATTATTCTTCAGCAAGGGAAATATTGACATAGCACATCTCATCCCAGGGAGGAAAAGGAGCAGGTTTTATGCCTCACTAGGAAAAGTATCAGCATTTCCCAAGCTGGTCTCTGGTCCTGCAGGAGAGCTGGGCAGCGCTGACCTCAGCAATCGCATTTGGGGGCAGAACAAGCAGCATCCAACAAAATCTATCAGTAAGCATCACTCACACTGAGCAGGCACCCAGCTGCTTCCCCAACAGCTCACACATGCCCTAGTGTACACATATAGAAATATATATGCTGACAAGGGACAACCCCACACTTCATAGAAGGAGCGAGAACCACAAGTGAATGTGGCCCACTCATTACATGGGCTAATTCACTCACTGAAGCCCAACGTTGTCCCTTCTGCATGGTCTCAGGGTGCTGGGGGTGGGGGGAGGGGGAAGGCATCAGGGAGCCCCTCCACAGTGTGGGGGCTGCCTCGGGTTTCACAGCGGCAGGGAGCGGGGCAGCTCTGCCTTCCCCGCCAGCAGTCTCCCATTTCTAAACACCTCGCTTTCGTCTGCCGGGGTTGCATCAGCTCCCGCACTCGTATTTATAACTGGGTTTTAAAACCTGATATTCCATTTCCAGTAGCTCGGTGGGGGTGAGCTGAAATCACAGGGCCCCCAGCCAAGCAGCTGCTGCCAGCGTGATCCCTCTTCCCTTCACATCCTGCTCAGAAAAGCTCCCCACCGTCAGCCTGGTGCCACAGCTTACTGGCATGGTCTCTTTAATTAGCTGACCAAGGCACGAAGCAGGCCCTCATTAAAGAGATAGCTGATTGAGTCTGGGTGAGGGGGACAGGGAGCTCGGTCCTGGTGTATCCTGTGCTGGAGCTTGGTCCTGGTTTACACCGTGCTGGTTAACTGAACAGCGTGCCCTCTCAGGCGCACCACACTGCTCCCTTCCTCCCTCTCCCAGAACCTCTTGCCACTAGCCTGAGGCTTTCCAGATTAAAAAAGACCCCAAGAGCTATTTTTTTAAACCAACTGATGGATGGTGAAGGGGCTGAGCAAGAGAGGGAGAGGAGTCCCTCTGGGACAGCAGGCTTCATCTTCAGTGTTGTCTCTCCTGGCACAGTCTCTCCTTGACAGAAGAGATGTGGGTTGGGAGGAGCTGGAGGTCCTTCTGCAGAGACCAAACAAAGCTCAGAGGTCCCCACACCAGCACCAGGACTTCCTCCACTTCACACTCATGTCAGGGCAAGGGAGCCCCCAGCTCGAGCCACCACAGCTCTCAGGACTCACCCTGATGCCAACTCACAGCCAGCTGGAGATGGCAGAAGGACCCATTCCTGCCATTTGCTCAGTGCATCTCTGGGGACCTCCACTCCCTCCAGAAGGAAACTTTCAGCTGCTTTAGGTTATAAATAAAAAATGACCTGATGAAAATAACCAATGTCCTGAGCACCAGGATCAATCACGCACCTATTAAGTGTACAAAGTATCCTCTCAAAATAACAGCAATTCATAAACCCTGACACCAGGAGCAGATCTGAAGCTTGGCTGGGACCCAGCACCCAGTGGGCTTCCATGTAGCATCTACTTCAACAGTTACTTTGCCTTTGCTATTTTTCATGGAGAACCAGAGACCCAAATCTGCAGAAACAGCGCAAAAAGGAGAACTCAGGACTGAGACTCTTAAATAAAACCTCTCCCAGCCTCGTCTGTACCATGTGTGTTTGCAGAGGCCAAGCAGCTTCCCTGTGCACAAGATTGCTCCCGTGGAAAAGGAAAATAGCATTTGCAAGCCTGAAAGGAGCAGTGAAAGGCTAAATTGGCTATTATTTGAAATGTGCTTTGGGAACTTCAGCTGAAAAGTTATCTGGGAAATGCAAAACAAGCCTGAAATTCTCCAGGGTCCTGCCTGGATGCTGCAGCATTGCTCCATCCCAACCTTCAGCACTGAGGAACCGATCACTTTTAGATGGCTCTGTGCCTGCAGCACAGTCAGGCAGGAAGTGTTTGGGGCAGGAGGGGCGGGTGCCCAACAGGGAGCAGCACATTTCCCTGCCTTTACTTCCAAGGTGATGGGCCAGCTGGCCCTGCCCCATCACCCCTGGACATCCAATGCCACCTCTGTGGTGGCAGCACCTCAGCCAAGCAGCCCTGAGCCCTGCACTCCAGCCAGCCCCTCACAGCACCATGCAGGGCACCAGCCAGCACATACCTTCTGCAAGCAACCTCCGTACAGGCTGCTCCGCAGCAGGGGCACACACAGCATGACCCCAATTTCAGTGCTGTGGGGACATCCCGGCCACCTGGTCCTCATGGCTGGGAGAGCCTCAGCCTCGTCAGTTGTTGGTATCCCATGCGGAGCAAGCAAAACCATCACTTGCTTCCATAAAGTCCCAGTGCTAATGAGTGGAAATGACTAACTTCTGGTCTCGCAGATGTTTCAAAGCACTTATTTACAGGAGAGCTCCATCTCTATAACCAGTCTTCCATCATTCTACCCCCCTTCATTTTGTGGCTCCCAGTAGCCACTGCCCAAGGTGAAACAGGCTGGAACCACCAGACTCTGCAACGTTCGAGACAGGGATGTGATCCCGTTTTGGAGAAAGTCGCTGTTACTGTCTGATAGCCCTGGAGAAGACTCTGAGCAGAGACTCAGAAAAAACAGAATGCAAAACCCAATCCTACTTCAGACTAGTGCATGAGGTCATTCTAAAACCTACGGGCAAGTTTCTGATGGGAAGCTGTGTTGCAGACAAAGCCTCTGCTGGCACCCACAGGGCAGTAGAAGGTAAGAGGGTGTCTCCCAACAGCCACCGCTGACTGCTCAGAGCTGAACATCCATTCAGCTGCAGCAGGGAGGCCACACAGGGCTGCCTCAGATCCACCTCCACAGAATTACTCCCCTATCAGGGAGGCAGCCGGCTTATGGATGTACGAGTGACTGCCATCAAACCCTCCCATGGCCTGCAACAGCCACCGAGCCTCACTGCACTCAGGGAGAAAGCAGAGCATCCTCAAGAGCCTTTGCCTGATCATCTTCAGCTCTGGACAGCAAGGATAAACCTAAACCCAGAGCACAGCATTCACCTTTTCTACTCAAAACTGGAATTATTTTATCTACTTCATTTGATTACCTCTCTCCCTCTCTGTGAATAGTTACTTCATACACTTGAAAACAGGACAGACAATCTGTCCCCAGCCCCATCTGTATTTGCCAAACACCTTCAGACCACTCCTGCCACTGCTCCCCCAGCTCTGCTGCAGAGGTGCCTCCTCTCTCACAAGGAAGCCAGGACTCCAGCTGCCTTAGTTCTTGCTTGAGGCTCGTCAGATGAAAGGCCCTGAAGTCGGGACTTCAGAAACATTCATCTTTATCAGTTTCAAAATTAAGTCCTGACCTGAACAGATACCAGTGTCTAAGGCAAGGAGGTGCTCTCTAGATCATTATCTAGGACAGCAAGGTATTTACACACTATATCCCCACCAAATGTTGATCATTATCTTGCAGTTACCCAGTAGTCAAGTTTTGTTTCTGCAAAAGTAATAACCTAGCAATTATTTTCATTCCCATTCACCCCTCATATCAGAGGCATCATTAAATGAAGGGAAGGCAGGTTGCTCACCCACGGGCCGCAAGAAGAGCACAGGAAAGCACACATTGTTTTCACATGCGAGACTTCGTTTGTCTGGATAAATTGGGTTCTCCATCTTCACAGCAAGACATGTTAGGGTACCAGCTCACAGTGTGGTTAGCACTGCGCAGTCCAGCAGCTGAGATCCGGATGGGAACATCAGACTGAATTAAACTCATCAATCACTCTAACCCCAAATCTTCAAGTGCTGCAGGACATGGCAGCAGGATGTCTATCATCTCTATGCAGTCATCTGCATGTCCTGCAGCTCCTTTTAACAATGCAGTCCTGGTTTCTTCTCACCTAGGGGCGAGAAGGCTCTCAACAAGGCAGTACCTGGGAGCACCCCAGGAAAGGTGTTTGCGTGGTTTCCAGCTGGTCCCAATGACCCAGATCCAAGAGAGCCTGAAGGACAAGGCACTTTCCTGGACTTTGCATCGACCAGCAAAGGAAAGTGGAAACAGAAATCAACTTGCTGTCATTGCTGCTTCTCATAGACGAGAAGAGCAACCACAAAGCTTATGACACTTTTTGCTTTGATTACAGGTTTTCCCTGTAATTAAGAAGAAGAGCTACTGAAACAACAACAGAAAAATTTGCAGTACAAATCTTCTGCATGACTACCGAGGGCAGAGGCACAAGGAGTCATTACTGCTGAGCAGGGAGGGGTGAGCTGGGAGCCCTCCTTTTCTGCAGAGTGCAGCAGGATGAGGATGTCCAGGTCATATGCTCTGAACTGAAATGTGGGTCTTGCCAGGCTGAATGCTAAAGAAACGTATAGAGGTGTCAATCTCAGCTTGCCTGAGCTACCTTACCTCAGCCAAAGAACTACTATCCTTTCTCAAGGCATCTTCAGGCCGCCCACCCATTCCTGCCAACAGGCCAACAGTGCTTTGACAACTCCAAACCAACAGTGAAAGCCCCAGGGATGCAGAAAGGATGTTATGGAGCTGCCACATCCAGAGAAGAGCTCATGGCACACCAGGAAAGAGCCATCTCAAGGACAGAGTCTGCAGTGCACACTTCCATTCCCAAAATACGCTCCCAATATGAAAGCATTCCATAGGAAAATGTCCCATTTTCCCACTGGCAGGGCTGCCCAGCCCACACAGGCAGCCACTGGCCAGCGAACATGTCAGGCAGGAGCGCCCAGGGCAAAGCTGCCCTGTGTGGGCTGGACAAAATAGCCAGTTTGCAGAGACAGGCACCCGAGAATAAAATAAGGGTACAAAAACCCACTGGGGCTGGAAGGGAGGCATCTTCCATGGACAGAAGCCGGCTGGTGACACTCAGCTGGCTCTTGGCTGGGAGTAAGGAGGCGGCAAGCGTCTGAGCTGTGCAGAGAAAAGTTAATGGGAGCTTCCTCCAACAGAGCAGCTAAAGGCCACAAAGACCAGTGTGAAAATGTCAGAGTAACTACAGGGCTGAGCAGCCGCCAAAACCATAAATACAGCTGTGAACCCTGCAGACAGGAGCGCACCAAGAACAGGCAGCAGAGGCGGATGGGAGCGGTGGCATGGCCAAGCCCAGCCAGCCGCTGGCACTCTGCAGAAGGGCTGTGGCATCCCAGCAAAGCCACAGGCAGCAAGCACCAGGACAAACCTGGACTGCACATCCCTGGCATGAGCAGGCAAGCCCATCTGCAGGTCCATCACAGAATCATTTTGGTTAGAAGAAACCTTTAGGATCACCAAGTCCAACCGTTAACCCAGCACTGCCAGGTCACCACTAAACCATGTCCCTCAGCACCGCATCTCCACAGCTCTGAAACCCCTCCAGGGATGGGGACTCCACCACTGCCCTGGGCAGCCTGGGCCAGGCCTTGACA
>JAAGNO010021776.1:0-15300 GCA_033439905.1 Ceryle rudis
CTAGAGAGAATCCAGTGGAGGGCTACAAAGATGATTAAGGGACTAGAACATCTCTCTTATGAGGAAAGGCTGAGAGCTCTGGGGATGTTTAGCCTGGAGAAGTCTGAGAGGGTATCTTACTAATGTTTAGAAATATCTGCAAAGTGAGTGTCAATTAGAAGGGGCCAGTCTCTTTTCAGTTGTGCCTGTGATAAGACAAGAGGTAATGGTAGCAAGATGAAACACAGGAAGTTCCACCTCAATATGAGGAAAAACATCACTATGAGAGTGACAGAGCCTGGAACAGGCTGCCCAGGGAGGTTGTGGAGCCTCCTTCTCTAGAGACTTTCAAGACCCACCTGGATCTGTTCCTGTGTGGCCTGCCCTGGGTGTTCCTGCATTGGCAGGGGGGTTGGACTAGATGATCTCCAGAGGTCCCTTCCAGTCCCTACTACTCTATGATTCTATGAACACTCCTGCCCAACTTGGTGTCATCTGCAAACTTGCTGAGGGTGCCCTTGATCCCCCCATCCAGATCACTCATAAATATATCAAACAGAACTAGAAATGGATTTCAGCATTCATATAACACATGGAAAGATCTACAAGTATCTATGTCAACTAAAATACATATCAAATTTGCACTATGCATATGCTGATGCATTGATGGTATGGCACTTTCACAAGTGTAAATTACAATGTCTTGGTCTAGCTAGGACATAGATAATTTAGTCTCGCTTACTTGAAGTTCCCGCTGAGTGAAATTCTGATCCAACAGAAGCCAATGAGATTTCTGCTGTTGATTTTTAGGTAGCCTAGGACTTCCTATCCTGTGTTTCTAAATGCATGCAGTGTGGGTGTGGGTTAAATAATTTTTTCAGAACTTTAACTACTTTATTTTCTCTGATTATTTTGGTGTTTAATTTCTAAGTATTATGGTTCATATGCAGTGAGAAAAATATCACTGTTTAAGGTATTGGAAACTCAGTTTTCAGCAGTAGTAGGGAAACTTAAGAAATCAGGAATGTATCTAAGATTCCTCTTCTGTGCTGGGTCATCCTATTCTCACTCTGCAAGCATATAGTACCGACATTGCCAAATATTATCCCTACCACTTGTCTTTATGGTTTCGGTGTCTTCTAATGTGGAATCTGTCTCCCTTCACAACTAAAAGCAGTTTCAGTCTTGCTTACTAGAGAGAAAAGCAATCCATCAGTGGTGAAGCTTTGCAACACTAAGAATATACCTTTGAAGTTTGCTTTCCTGGTTCCACCATGTTATGAAGCTTCCCTTAATATAGATGTAGTTCTATGGTGTTAATATGCTCCAAGAAAAAAGAAATTAGGAATAAAGTGGAGATTTAAAAGAAATTCTCTCCTGTGCCAGATTCTGCTATGCTTCTGTAAGACAGTTTAAGGAGAGCCACTGATACCTAGGGGACTGTTCACTGAAAAAGAGTTGATGTAGCTGAAACTATCAAACTGTCTCACCTGGCTTTTGGTAGAAGATCAGGCTGTCTTACTGATCAGAATCTTCCAGATGCAGAGTCCACTGGTGCTTTCTAGGTCCTGAGCATCTTCTTCTCCAAATAGCTGGCAAAAGATGACTGGTCATCTCAGTATGGTTATCAGGGCAGTAGCTCTGTCCCTCACTCCAGAAAGAAAAGTTAGAAGATCTTTTCAGACCTCCCAGTCTTGCTGGACCTCCTTCCAGAAATATTCCTGCATCCTGGGGGCTGGTGAAAGTGATGGCTGGGGAAAGACAGTATAATGTCAGGCCCTAGTACAAGGGACACCACGATGTGAGATAAAAACAATCTAACTTCAGGACAGCTGAATATTTTGAGGGCACTGCTTATGCAAGACTTTTACCGAATTACTTAATGGGCCAAGAAAGATATCTACAAAAAATTATTAGCACACTCATGCCTTTCATCCCATGCATTTGTTGTTGATACTCATACGCAAACTAATAAAAGCACCACTCTTTTCCATACTGCAGAAGTGTTTGAGAAACAGTCTAATATCAAAGCATTTCAAGAGCCACAGTATAAGTTATATTCTGCATTCAAGTATTATTTTCAAGAACCTGCCTCTATTATTTCACCTTATTGAACAAATCCTTTGTCTTTGATTTCTTTTTTTTTTTTCTGAGAAATAATGGCAAAATGTGAAATTAATACTGAGTTTATAGATATAAACCCCATATCAGAAGCTGTTAAACTGGAGATTCTAGCTACTATATGTTCTGTAGGCTTCCTGACTGAAAACTTCTATATAGTTACAGCTATTTACACTACCAACAGTGAGCAAGTAGCACTTTCAAGTTCTCAGTTGTTTAAAGATGGTACACACTTTTTACATAAAAGTGAAATGTTTGCAAAATTGGTTTTATTCATATTTAAACAATTCATCGTTACTTGGGTTTTGGTGTGGGTTTTTTTACCTTTTTTTTTTTCTTTTTTTTTTTAGTTTGGTTGGCTGGTTTGGTTTTGTTTTGTTTTTTAATTGTCTGGCTTTAAAATAAAGCCAAAAAAAAAAGGAGAAGCAGAATTTATAACATTTTTTTCCAGTTAGACTTTTGGATGGAAACTAACCAACTTTTTATGTTGAAGGGCAAAATAAAAAGATGTGTTGTGGAGATAGAAATTGAAAGAAAACTCTTTGACAATGGTATGATCTATACAGCACCAGGGTTGTTCACACTAAACAGGAGACACCTGAGTAGCCTGGTCTAGTTGAGGGTGTCCCTGCTCACTGCAGGGGGGCTGGACTAGATGACCTTTGGAGTTCCCTTCCAGCCCTAGCCATTCTATGATTCTATGATTCTATGAAAAGGATGACCAGCCTAGTAGTAAATTATCTCTGCTATATTTCATAAAAACAAAATGAAGACTTTCATGGAGGCTGAAAAACACCCTGGATCTTTGGTGTTATTAAGATTACAAATAGCTAATTCACCACATGAAAAAATTAAATTACACCAGAAGTTATGACTGTATGCTTTCAAGAGCTTTTTCCACATTAAAAATTACGTGTTGCTGGCTTTAAAAGGCTTTAAAAGGATTTTTAATGAGACTGTTTAAGGCAACTTTAACTGTAGAAAGCTTGTCTTCAATAAGAAGACTAGAAGATGTACCAAAGTATTAAATATTTTACATAGAGGAATGAAATATAGCCTTTCTCAGTGCAGTCTAGAACTAGACTAAGAACTAGAATTATCAGGATACAAAATTCCTTTTTAATGGAACTGGCTGCCCAGGGAGGTGGTGGAGTCACCATCCCTGGTGGTATCTAAAAGACATGTAGATGAGGTGCTTAGGGACATTGTTTGGTGGTGGGATTGGCGGTGTTAGGTTAATGGTTGGACCTGATGATTTTAAAGTTCTTTTCCAGACAAAATGGCTCTATGATTCCATTAGAGAAAATAAAATAATCTGGTACCAGCAATAATAGGAAGGTAGTGACAATATAACTAAAGACTCCATACAAGATTTTCAACAGAAGCAGCTATTTAGACAAGGTTTCCATCAGCATGGTAAAGTTATTTCACTGCAATTCCAGAAGTGTGAATTTATATTATGCTAAAGACAATGTTCCAGTTAACCAAGGCAAATAGGTACCCTGTCAGTCAGGCTAAGGAGACAATTCTCACCAGCTCCTTAAGTTTCTTGTGCACCATTGACTATACAAGCTGTCTTGACCATTCGAGCTTCTTGGGCAAGTTGATGGTGCTTTGAAAAACTAGCAAACAAACAAACTTTATCTGTAAATTAACACAGGGCAATCAGATTTTTACTCTCACTATTTGTTTAATCCTCTACCCTCTTTCCTCCATGATTCAAACAGAAATACAAGATGAACAGAGCCAAGTGCCCTAAATTTTATGAGGCCTCTCTTAGATAGGGATAGTTTCTCATTTTATGTTCCATCTGTCTTCAGTCCCAAAACAGGTAGGTATATGGGAAGAATAAAGAAGAGACCTTTTATAATTTCTGCTGCTTTCTTGAGTTATATGCTTTCAGCAGAAATGTAGATCTTTCTCTCTTAACACTGAGATAGACTGCAGCACGTGTCTCAAGTCATGAAGTGCTGGCTGGTTCATCTATGTAAATTACAAATTTTGTAACCTTGTGATTTGCTAAATCAGTTAACACATGTTTATACAAGACTGCAGTCACTACTTGTAGCAAAAATATACGTGATTGTGTCCATCCAGTTTGCTTGCTAACATGATAATAGTTTATTTATTTTAACAGAGCTTCAGTGCTTGTATCATAAATGGTCCTTGTTTTCTTCTAACCTAAGTGCAGTCTCATGCAACGTATTTATGCTAGCAGTTAATGGCAACTGTAACAGCAAGGAAGCATGGAGGGCCATGAAACATCAGGAGGGATTACAGAAGAGAAGATCATTTTGCATTTGGGAAGGAGGCTGGGGGGATCCAGCTTATTCTATACTCTGAAAAATTGGAAAAAATAGCCTAATAATGAAAATTCCTCCTTACTGTACTTGTCATACTTAAGGAGCAGGATGTACTACAGGACCAATATGGTTTGACAGGAGGCACAGGTTCTGCTCCAGCTGCTGGTATTAAATAATTGTTTCACCCTGGGGAAGTACTTTAAATAGTCTCTTTGTTTTTCTTCTTCTTGTTGTTGTTGAAGGTGGGTTGGGTTTTTTTTTTGTTTGTTTTGTTTTGGGTTTTTTTCTTCAACACCCTTACATTTGAAGCTCTGCAGGAAGGTTCTTTCCTTTTCATTAGATGGTCATGTAGCAGACAATATAAAAGAGCCCCACCCCGGACTGATAAGCATTTTATTTCTGAAAGCAAGAATAAATCTTGAAGTTTTTATTGTTTTCCCAGACCAGTGTTAATTTGAGTTGTATAAATCCTGTGATACCTGTGAAGCTTTGATATGGAAGTTAGAGAAAGATACCATCATGTTTAGCATCATTTTAGCTGCTTCTGCAGGATCATCCTGTTATCCCTGTGGGGACTTTATTTGCTCACCTTTGCTTTTTCTTTCTTTAAAAACCTTTCTCCGGGACTCATGCAATATGTCTAATTGATGGGGACTGACAGGATTCTTTTCAAAGCTTGTCAGTGCTCCTCTTTAATTAGCCAGAAAGACCACTACTGAGTGACAGCAGTGTATTCTTCCCACAGGTCCCCCAACACCAGCTACTAGAGGGCATGTGAGATGGGACCTGAGGGTAGCAATCAATTTCTGGTTTCCAGAATAACATTGTTGGGTGATAACCAGCATGAGGTCATGAATCCAGTTGATGGAAGTTTTTTTAAATTAGAGGCTTCCAATGCTGCAAAGATACCCTCCTCTTACAGGAATTCCAGTGAAACTATTATCAACATATAGCTTGAAACAACCACTAAACCTGTACATACATATCTGTGGTTTTCTTTTTCCTCTTCTCTTGACTTTTGGCTTCTGTGTTTTTTCATATATTTAGTATTTAAAATTTGCCCAAGCACTAGGGCAAATATTAGTTTAAGATTCCCGTGGAGGTGGAAGAAGTCTCACTGACAACATTCACCACCTTCTTCTTCTGTAGACAGAAGATTTGTTTACAGCCTTATGACATGAGGTACCTGAGTAACCAAAGCTCTGGACTTCTGCAGTCTGTCAAACCCAGACTTTGTACAGTTCCCTGCTAAGAACTGTTCATGCTTTATTTCCTTGTTTTCTGTAAAATGGTGCTAGAAATACTTACGCACATTACAAGGATTAAACTAGATCACTGATGTATGACTACATGCCAGGGAAAGCTCAAAAAACAGTTAAGTATTCTTTTGATATAATGCATCTTCTACATTACAGTACTAATGGAATTATTTTACAAAGTTAGTGGAAGATGCCAGAATTAAAACTAAAAAAAAATGCAGAGAAACACAACAGAAGATGAAAGTTCTCAGGAGACTAAGTTAAGGCATAAAAAATGGTGCCTTAATCTTAAATGAAACTCTACTAAATGTGAAGTACTATTAAGCTATTAATCTTACTAAACTGCCTCAAAATTCTTATTTAACTGTAAACATCTTTATAATTTAGAGAATTAAATATAATATGGACAATAAATCTTTCAAGTATTTGTGTACAAACTACAGATGTGGTATTTGCAATACAACTGTATACATACTGACTCACTTCAAAAAGAACCTGATCACAAGGGGAAAAAATACAAGCCAATGTCAGCACCTTGTTATCTCAACATTACAAATGTCACCAAACTCAGCTGTTACAAGAGTGTAATTCCTCCTTCCATGGCCATTTCTTGCAGATAATGCTTACAGGCTGCAAATACTACAGAACCTCAGAGGCATTCGGATAGAATTTTCTCCTACGGAAGATCTCATTTAAGACCATTCTTTAGGTCTGTTTCTCTGTCATTAAAATTTGTAAGAATTTCAATTGCCAAGTACTTCCTAGAATTGAAATTACAGATATTCTTTTTCCTTACTCTGATTTTCATCAAAATATTAGTGACATTAGGGAAAAAAAAAAACCAAACCCACTATATTTCTACCTGTATAGTCTGAGAAACGGGGTTTTTTTGTGGTTCTTTTTTTCTGATGGAGGAAATCTGCCTCCTCTATAGGGAACTAGCAGCACTCATCCTTCCTGGCTGTCACTTTGTACTACGTGAGGGCAATATTGCTTTGCTTTTCCAGATTGCTCCTCTTGGGAATAATTTCTGAAACAAATTTCTCATTTTAAGAAAGCATTAATTACTTCAGCAGTACCTCTCCCTTCTATAAATTCTTGTTTCACATTATAATTTATGTACAGCAGTATGTATGATACCAAATAGGACAGGTAAGAAAGTTCCTGGACACCTGAGTAAACTAACTTCACTTGCCCTCTGTTAATCTTTTCCTCCTGAAACTCCTCCATCATGACAAAATGTTTTTAAAACTTTCAAACAGGTGAAAACAAATCTGATACAGTAATATTCATGCTTTTCTCCTGGCACTGTGATATAGAAGCTGTTACCATTCATCTTCAGAAGTGAAGGTACCAGGAAGACATGTGGGAAAACCTCTCTGCCACATCACCCAGAACTCGATGGAAGGAAGAAAGGGCTGCAGCAGAGGCCCTCCTCCTCCTTACCAATCCATCAAAGTCAATTCATCTCTTACTTTGCATAACTAACTGCATATTTACACAACTGACACAGCACGTCTTCTTGCTGACAACTATGGTAATATCATACCTTAACTATTGAGCAAACATACCTTTAACTGTTAGAGCAAAGCCATGATACCACATATCTGAGCATTATAATTGTGGTTTATATTACCTAAGATATGGAACTATTTATTTAATAATTTCCTCCCTCATCTAAGTAGGTAATATTAAATTCCATTCATAACAGAGTTATTTTCAAAGTCATTGCCTGTTTACAAACCCAAAACCTAAGGAAAATTGATACACATTAAAAAAAAACAAAAAACCAGACATTAAAAAAAACCAAAACAAACAAATAAACAAAACCAAACCAAAACAAAACAAACAACCCCCCCAAAAAATAATACAACACACATAGACAAAAAAACCCAAGCAACCAACAAACAAACCAAACACAAAAATACCTCACAACAACAACCAAAAAAACAAACCCACAAAAAAAACCCCAAACTATTATTAACAGGATAGATGATGATGAAGACTAGCATAAGTATTTTACTACCTGTTTGCAAGGGTTGGGTAAATTGCTGGTAGATTATGCAGTCTTCACAGGCACTGAGCAGTAAAACTGTTATTACACTTTGCACACTATGAACCTCTAATAACCAATCTGAAGTTCGTTTATCAACAACCATTCTTGTGTAAACAATCCATGGAGAAACCTGACTTGTCTTCACTTGTTATTGATGATCTTTCAAAACTTAAAAACGGCCTCCTCTTCAATTTCCTACCACTGAATTCTTAGGTAATCACCTCATCAATAGTTCTCAACAAAAATAATTGTTTCCAGAGCAAAACTCTGCCCAGATTTTAGGCCTTTTAAATTGGTCCCTCTCTGTGCTTCAAAAGTGTGAATAATAAATATATATATATAAAAAGATCAAAATGTGTATATGCTTTTATTAAATCAGAAGTGGAAAAAAGTTTTCCCAGAACAGGATACAGGGCAGCGAAAGTGAAACACAGTCTGCCACCTTTTAGGATATGTATATTTTTTTCTTCTGACATAAGTTCAATCTTCAGTCTCATTTACACAGCAGTACAGGTCATTCAAATGCTAATAAGGTACTCACATTCACAGCCAGTCCCAAGTGTAGTCAACTAATGCACAAGGTGAAGAGGAAGAGAACTTCGTATGTCTTTCAATGAGGAGGTGTACTACAGGGCAAGGAGTGGAGATTTACATTCACTGCTTTGTTCTCTTCTGTGGTCCACATCCCTTGTGTCTCTTTCCCCCACCCTCTCTTTTTCACTGTAATAACAAAGATACTCTGAAATCGGAGCTGAAATAACCACTTGTAAGTCTCAGAACAACTTAAGAGCTGTGGCAAAACCTACACCATTTGGTTTTATTTCTTTAAAAAATTTAAATATTTATCAGGAAAAGAATATAATGGGAGTGGGTGAGGAACGATAAAGGTTCAAGAGAGCACATTTACTTCAATAACCCTCTGCTTCCTACTTTAACCTACTCAGAAATGCTTTGGAGACTGTTGTTAAAAACGTCCTTTTCCTGTCCCAGAACTGCTGTTGCCCAGCTGCAGACTAATGGAGAGGATGATGAGCATGTACCATTGCATCAATACTCAATCACACATAGCAATTTGTCTGACGAGCTCTTCTGCCCCAGAAATGGAACTGAGAATGCATGTAATCTCTACTTGTCTGATTTGGGAAAATCAGCTGACCAGGTAGCTCTCAAAGTTCTTGATGTATCAACAATGTTCTGCTATCTGAATATCTCACATTAGTATCTTCTTATCTTGCTTATAGTTCAGAGCCGCTTTTTCAGAGAGGGTATCAGGTGATTAGCTGCTTTTCAGCTGAAAGTCTGGTCCATCATATATGCAGCTCAGTGTAATTACAGTTATAATGCCCACACAAAAGCTACAGATATTCATCAAAGTATTTTCCAGTTAATACTAAAACTGAAGTGCTTCTTTCCATTGACTTCAACTGGTGGATCACCACGCCAGAAGAAATTATATTAGCAATTTCTTTTGTGAGGTTTACATGGAGCTAGCTCATAAGACCCCTGTGTCAGGCACCGTGCTTGTCTCTGTGTTTACAGAGTGCAATTAGACCTCTAAGCAGAATGTATAAATTATGAGTAAACTGTAATAAGTAACCAAACATAAATATAATAACTACATTAATAACTAATAAGATATGACATAAACAGGCTAGATACATTGGAAGAATGCAGAAGCCATGAACATTAATGATTCTTTCAGAGTACATTTATTATTTCATGGCCAGAATGGAAGAAACTTATTTCTTGCTGGATGTCTTAAGATTTCAGTGCCTAAAGAACGATTCAATAAGGAATTTGCTCTCAGGATTAACTAACAGCAAGGTACAAAACAAACCTCAACAACTTCGGTTTAAATGTCCTTAAAGTAACCCAAACAGTTTATTTCTAATCAATACTTCCAAGATTCGGCATGAGGTCCTTACAGAAACTAACACCTAAAGAGTCTGGTCAGGAATATCCCAACACAAGATAAAGTTGCAATACTTTCTGAAAATGACTAATAATTGTCCCTAAATGCTATACCCGGCTTTCTGCCTATTACCATACTTGCAGTACTACAACCAAACTAGCAGCTTAAAACTATATCTACTTTTGAAGCTGTAATGCACAAGTTCAGAAATGTCTAAAGTTTTTGAATAGAACATTTTAACAAGAAAAAGGAACTTGTACTTTGAAATAAAACAGGTTTTCTGAAAACACTCTTAGACCTATTTTTTTTTCTAATCTCTGCTTTTCATTTTATAGTTTTTCTGCGTTTCCTTCATCTATTGCATACTGTCTGCAAATAAATGAGTGAAATTGCCTGAGCTTTGTTTAATCTTATACTACTAGGAGATTTGAATTCAGTCATGCTTCTGAAAGAAACAAAGTTATTTTTAGTGTAACAGTAATATATAATGTCATTTGTAGTGTCATTTGGCAATGATATTTTTACTTCTATAAAAGATGTGCAAAAGCTCATGGCCAATTATTCTTTACTGAATAGATGTCATTATATTATAATGTAATACAGCAACAATATGATGTTACAGTGTAGTAAAAAGTTATTGGCATGAATCTGTGTTTGAGTTTATTGCATAACCAGCTCAATCCTGCTGACAATGACACTGATGAATGCTTTGCCATTGGTTTCACTGGAAACCTCAACATGCCAGGTAGTTGACTAAGAAACACAAGTGGTCTCTTACACAGAGCATTTCTGATCAGTGACAGTAAAGTGATTATATAACGTCTTTGATTTATGCTATCTATCTATGTATTCAAAAACTATTTTCAAAGTGCTGGATTTCATGTCTTAAGAGAACCTGAGGACACTTCAAACAGTTTTATAGAAATAGTATGGTGGCCATCTCAAAGTTATTCCATTGAAGAATGTTGTAAATGGATATAAATAATCACAGAAAAGTCTTAAAAGATGGATGAAATTCCTAGAAGTGATCAGGAAGTGAGGAAACTACATTTAATGTGAAACTGATTAAAAGGCAGATACAAGGGTATCGCACTAAGCAGCAGAACTAATGTTTAATGAAACAGATTCAAATGCTCACATTTTTATAAATTGTCCAAGGATTGCTCTTTATTTTATTTGTGATGAAATGAAATCTGAAACAAGGCTCTATGGCCAGAATAAACACCGAGGTATGTCGGGCATACCCTCAGTCCTCCCCCAGTGACAGAGGCTCTGGATAATGCCAGCCCTGACACCTCTCCCACCTCCCCAATAACCTGACCCAATGTTGTCTCTGGAACAGGTCTAAGAGTGACTTTCAAACTACATCTGTCCTAGGAAATGGTCTGGAGGTTGCTCCTCTGCCCTAAGGTCTTGTGCCAGAGCAGTGTTACTGTAAGGCTAAAACTGTCATTACCAGTTCTCTTATTCTTCAGCATCAGATGGCCAGATCAGACAAAGCACCGGCAATGGTCCTTGGCCCATATCACACCCTGAATTGCACCAGGATATTTTTTAGGAAAACACTTAACTGGTGAGAGTAAAACCATGCTAAGAAGTAAGATAACAAATCTTTGTGTTAGCCCTGATCAGTGCAGACATAGTTTTTGTATCCCACAGTGACAGGAAACACATGCTTTGTCTATGGCTCAGCATTTTCTCTGCATAGGCTTCATATTCATACTTAAATGAAAACTTCACAAAACTTCTATGAAACATGAAGGAAAGGTATCTTGCTGGAAGCAGAGTGGGTCCCTCCCAGGAAAGAAAAAAGATCCTCTGTATAACTGAAGGATACAAACTAAAATTATGAAGCACACCTCCTTCTGCCTGCACAGCCAGCTGAAAAGTACAGGTTTTTCCTGTGCACTTCGTTTCAAGCAAGAGTTAAAGACAAAACTTGCACTAATTTCAGTGGGACTTTCGCTTGTGTACGAGATGCAGAACAGAGCCCTCTCCTGGTAAGCACTGAAGATAATTGAGGACACCCCTGGCACCGTATTTGGCACTGCCCGCAGCACATATCTATGTGATGAAGTATTGAATATAGGCACTCAAAATAAAATATTAGAAAAGCTCATCTATTTGGAGCCACGGAACCTTATGATTGAGGTCAGACTTGTTTGGATTTAAAAAAAAATATGAAATCTAAATAACACTGAAATGATGGCATACTTGAAAACTGAAACTGAAAAATAGGTTATATAACATACTTAAAGGCACAGTTGGCACTTCAAGATCACAATGACTCGCCAGTTGTAACCTGCTTTTGAACCCACAGCTGAACCCTGCATGTCGAATTACTGAAAAGGGTGCGTCACCTTCATTTTAAACCTGAAATCTGATAACCAGAGCAAAAGAAGCCCCATTCATTCTTTCTTTTATAAAACCATGAAGCACCAACAATAACCTTAAGTATACAGATCAACATATTCTGCCTAACTAACACACTTTCGATTTTATACTTGAACTTGAAAATAAGAAACCATACCTCAAAGCCCTGCTTTTATAAAACAAAATTTACAACAGGTACCTAAATTGGATGTGGCATATGGTAGGCACTTCAATAAATCATAATAATGATACATTGCCAAAACAGTGTCTGTCTGACATCAGATTTTCTCAGAATAACTAAGCATAATCCCTTTGCTTAAACAACAACAAGAACAAAACCTTTTTGTCACTGAGATGCAGTGTAAAAGTATATTGGTTTAATTTCAAAATTATTTATAAAGATTCTAAAGCACGTTGTTTGTAGTAACATATGCAAACGTGATTATCTGGAACCATACTACTTATGGCTGTAATCTCATTAGATTTCACAAGCTAAGTAGGGTTGGGTCTATAGTATTTGCACGGAAGACCTCTGAGGAAATTCCAAGTTACTGTATGAACTGGTATTTGTGCAGGGCAACATTCTTCTGCTAACTCAGGATTGAACCAGCATAAAGTATAAGATCACAAGTACTGTCTTTATATAAGAGGTAAAACCCTGGATACTGAGCACATGCAGTCATTAAACACCCTATGGTAGTTTTTGCAAGTGTAGGAGTGCCTGGCCAAACACCAATCTAGATAATCGCATCCTGCCTACTTACATTCCCCTGTTGCTTTAAATGGATAAGGTATTATTCTTCTATTCTTGTGTAAAAGTGGATCCTACAGCCCTTCCTTGGGCTCCGTTAGGACTATTTCTAGCATGACCTTCTCCATGCAGGGCTCTAGATGGTCACACAGAGTCATTTATATGACTCAGTATATCATACTAGATTTTGGATTTGCCGCCTTCTGAGAAGACTTCCACTGAGCTCAGTGGAATATACTTCAGCCCAAAAAGACACTGATTTAACCCAAACCATTGTTTAATTCCTACCTGTGAAAGCCGTATTTACAAAAAAGCACTGTGAATAATTAGTGTTTGGTTATGAAATCAGTTTCTGTGGGACTTCCTTCTGTACACGTAACCCAGGCCAAATGCTCATTAATTTTGTGCATGAACCCATCCATTTTCACTGAAATCAACAGCAAAATAGCAAAGTGGCTCAATGGCAGCGAGGCCAGGGCCCTGAAAAGGAGACTTGCCTTGGGTCTATACCATGCAAGAGCAGTGAGATTCTCCCATCCCTCCTTCAGTTTGAAACATGTTACATTGAACAAGGATCATACATAATCTTTTCAAGTCAGATGTATCTTATGTATGGTTAAAAGCTTGCTTTAAAGTGATATGTCTATTAAAACAACCCATGTTACTACAGGACTGTTCCCTGTGACAGGAATATACTTCACAGAAGTGGAAGGAAACCAGACTTCAGAAAATCTACCCTGTCGTGTTTGAATACCTCACATTAGACTGCTGCCATTCAGAAAAGTCCTCTCGAAAGGAAGGAGCTGTTAGCACATTTCCCTACAGAAGGAGCCTGTTAGCAAGATGGGTGCTGGTGTTAGTCATGGCTTTTACTCTGCGGCAGGGTTGTCAGTTGCAATTATTCCTGCAAATCTGAGTTTTCCCCCTAGTCAGTCACTTTCTAAACTTTCAGTTTCAAAATTCACTTTGTATTTCTGTCTTGTCCTACACTATGTCAGTTTGAAGGCTGGCTTTTGGGGTCTTTTTAGTTTAAATGTTTTTCTAGCTGTATTTGTGTAGGTCAAAATAGTTTTCCAAGTCTGTTCACTTTCTGAGTGGCGACTCTCCCAAGACAGCAAATACAGGGTTTGTATAGACTTGTTTTCATGAAGATTTAGTCATATTAAGTCTGAAATTATTTAGGAGAAAGATGATCGTGTTAGTACAATTTGTTGAATGCAAATTATGAAATTCAAAGGCAGACAGCTTGAGTGAAGTTATGCTTTAAATAGTATCACCAGATGCAAAGTAAGCAAACACAAGGCAGGTAGGAAAGAATCTTCACAAACCTGTGCTTTTTTTTCCTCATTTCATGTGACATGCTGACCTCAAAAGCTTCTGATATTTGGTACTTCTGAAAACCAGGACTTTTCTCTCACATCTCTCTCCAGCTATAGGGCTTAACTTTTGCCTCCTTTTTTGAATTTTTGACTTACATCCTTTGGAGAATAAAGTTAAATGGATAGAAAGAGGGTGATGAAGCTGGTTGAACAAGAGTCACCCAATCCACTGAATCCTGAAAGAGTACTCAGGAGATAATCCAAGGTGAAGGATAAGAGTATGAAATGTGACTAAGTAATTAGGGATTTTCTTCTGCTTCCCCACACTAGGAAGCAAAGAGGACCAAACACAGCTGCTGAATTTCCAGCAGAAAAAGAGTGTTCAGTTTCAAAGCAGGAAAGGACTTTGTCTCCATCCACAATGATCAGCTTGAGAAGAAGGAGACAAATTCTACCTATAAAAGGGTACAGTAACAGGTCCTGTTATGTAGTGCTTGGTCATCCTTGATCATTCATATAACTCCCAACGCTCCCAAAAACTCAGGAATACTTTACACTGTTGGTTTATTATAGAAGAAACAAAAGGAAAATGTGAAGTGTGGACTTCAGTACCCGTACTCGAGGGAATTAATGTTAATCAACCGCAGGCTGACTTGCAACCCATGCCCTTCAGGGTTGCTCCCATCACCACTGGCTGTAGCTGCCGGGAAGTAATGAAGCTGAAGGGTCCAGGCTTCGGGCCGCGAGGACGGGGACAGCGGGACGAGCGGGCGGCGGAGAGGGGTGCTTTGGAGGTGCCTAACGGCCGGGCCAGCCGGGGCCGTGGGGCCGCCGGGGGCCTGAGCGACGGCAGCGCAGGCGTGCTGAGCGGATCGGCCCGGGGAGGCGGTGGGGTCGGCCCGGGGCGGCGGTGGGGTCAGCCCGGCTCCGCGGTGAGCGGAGGCCGGCACAGGGCGCAGCCCCGTCCGCACCTCCCGGCACAAGTGCAAAGCGGCGCCCTGGGGCTGCGCTGACTCCGGCGCTCCTTGCCCCTTACCTCCCTACTCCCGGGACGACCTTTTTGGGAGGGAGGGGGTTACCTTTTCTTAGCAAAGTCCTGTGCCAGGGAAACTTTCTACGTGTCTGTCCGTGAGAGGTAACTAGTTACACTCGCTGAAGTGCAAGGAGTGTTTCCCTTCCCTGTACCAGCCTCCTCCTCCTCCATCTTCCCCCCCCCCTTCTCTCCCT
>JAAGNO010021777.1:9018-19184 GCA_033439905.1 Ceryle rudis
CTGGCCCCATTGCAGGGGAGGTTGGCCGGGGCTCTGAGCACCCTGCTCTGGTTGCAGATGGCCCTGCTCCCTGCAGAGGGAGTTGGACCAGATGACCTTGAAAGGTCCCTTCCCACCCAAACCATTCTATGATCTATATCCTTGCAATATAGATAGGAGGCTTTGCTACTGTCTGTGCATTTCAACATGTCCTGTGTCAGCTCACATCCAATTGCGCAGACTACACCGGCATGAGATTTACTTTACTTTCATCAAGCCCTTGCAAGTACCATCAAAGCCTGACTTACACTTTGAGCATTTTGCCAAAGCAACTGTAAGGTGGAATTGTTTAATCTCTACTAAAAGCAGGGATAGCTTCATTTTTCAAAACCAATTTTGCTTTCCCTGTAAATATTTTCTAAAAAGCGGTGTGGCTTTGGGTGTTTGTTTTATCCGAGCTGCTCTGTATCTCTGCAGAGGTTACGGGTTCGTGAAATTCACTGATGAGCTGGAACAGAAGCGAGCGCTGACAGAGTGCCAAGGAGCTGTGGGGTTGGGCTCTAAACCTGTACGCTTGAGTGTGGCTATACCAAAAGCGTGAGTATAAGAGCAGCCAGACGTTTATCTGAGAGTACCAGGATGTGAAATCAGGTGTATTTTTAAATGTCTTTTAGTGCTTTGGGGACTTTTCCTGGATGTTTCCATCACAAAGTGAAGGAATATCCACGAATATAGTAAAGTAGTTGGAGTATCAGAATGTCCAGGAATTCAGCATTATATCAAGCCTAATCATTTTGCACTGTTATTAATTGTATACATGATTAAATACACACATGTGCACACACTGTATTTAAATATGATTATTTTTAAAGTGTATGTTCCTTTGCATTAAATTGAAATAGTCTACATCTGCTTATTGATTTCTGGATCGCAAAGCTCAAATTACCTTGCTAATTCTATTTTAATGTCTACTAAATACAAGTCTTTTGGGGCAGGGATTAACTTTTTTTTCTGTGTTTGTTCAGAACCTGATACAATGAGATCCTGGTCTGACTTGGGGCTCGTAGCACTAGGGTAATACGAATAATAGTAATTGCTCCCTATTTGAATAATATTTAGATTTTCAGGGGCCTCAGAAGTTGGGGGGGGAGGGGGATAAGGTAGAGGAAAGCAGAAAAAGGGTTAGAAGGTTGATGTTTCCCTCTTCCTACTTCTCACTAATTTCATCATTAGACATAGCTTTATGTGCGACATATTTTCATTTTCAAACAGTATTTGTCATCTCATTATTTCAAATCTTGATAATCAGGGAGGATTCCCAGTTCCATGGGAAGGCAGATTTTAGTCAGCTCACAGGCTATTTATTTTTTTAAATTTCTTACAGTCTTCCAGTACATGAGCTCTTCCAACTCTGTGCAGAGACCACCCAGTTGAGCAGGAATGGGGCAACCAGTCATTGCTCAGGCTTCTGTATGGTAGTGGCAGAAGGGAGAGGGGTTTGTCCATTCTGGTTAAAGAAAACCCCAGTTCTTTTGGGAGACTTGAGGTCTTTAACTCTTCATGTAAAGCACGGCTCAGAACCTTGTCTCAGGAAGCTGCAGAGCACTAAACTTCATCCTGTTTATCAGAAGGAAAAAGGGACATGAGAATCTGGATCGTGGTTCAGGACTGTTCTAAACTGGGGCTCATAGTCCTGAACTCTTCCCTTCCCAAAGCCAGGAAGTGATACTAAATTAACTCCTAAAAATGAAAGCAATGTTTATTAATGAAAAGGAATATGAATACAGGAAAGGGTGTTACATTTAAACCACTTCTTTCTTTCTGCAAATGTATGCAAATGATAAAATATGGCTGCAATAAATAGTGAAAATGCATATTAAAGACTGAAATTTGCATGTTAGACTATGTGCCTATTGTATCTTAAGCTATTTCATCATTTGCTTTTTTCTCATCATTGTTCTGCATTATTTGCAACTTATTCCTGCTTTGTCTTTTGAAGTAATCGTGTGAAACCAATGGAGTACAATCAGATGTACAACTATAATTATAACCAGTATTACCAACAATATCACAGCTACTATGCCCAGTGGGGCTACGACCAGAACACGGGCAGTTACAGCTACAGCTACCCCCAGTACGGATACACCCAGAGCACAATGCAGGTAGGACAGTGCGACATGCTCTCTCCTCAGTGAGCTGTCAGCACAGAAACACCATGTAGCTTACAGAACAGTGATGGGCATGTTGTATCTTCAAGCTCTGGGGTCTTAATGTCGCTACTCAGTGAGGAAGCAAAACTGTACCCCAGTGCATACTGCTGCTGTATGTTGGAGATGTTGTTGGGACTGGAGATGTAAAAAGGTCCGAAGGAGACAGTACAGTTCAGTTTCAGTACAGTTGTCATGGTAGAAGGGTCCTCTTGATATGAGCAGGTGTACAGGCAGTGCTGACTGGAAGAAAGGAAGAAATTTTTGATGCTGAGGGTGGTGAGAGCCTGGCCCAGGGCTGCCCCAGCCCTGGCCCCATTGCAGGGGAGGTTGGCTGGGGCTCTGAGCACCCTGCTCTGGTTGCAGATGGCCCTGCTCCCTGCAGGGGGGTTGGACCAGATGACCTTGAAAGGTCTCTTCTCACCCAACCAATCCATGAATCTATGAAGACCTCCTCCTGGGATGCTTCATAGGATCAGCCAGATCACCACAGGCTTTTCAAGAACTGCTGCCTCTGTTACAAGTTCAGCGTGACCCTGTGGAGTCAGAGTGGAACACGGAACTCATGTGTGAAGAATTCTGTTTTAAACAGTCAGATATAAAAGTCAGCCTGCGACAGTGGTAATCAACAGGCGATGTTCATAAAAGAAAAAATAACTATCTGCTGTCCTAAGGCATGTGTTTTTCCTTGCAGACATATGAAGAAGTTGGTGAGGATGCATTGGAAGGTAGGTTTCTCGAATTCTGCATTAACATTGTCTGGTTTGTACTCAATGTGACAGTCTCACTCAAATGGCCCGTAATTTCCATGTATAATGTATCTTTAGCATTAAGTAAATCTGAGGTCTGAGGAAACTTGGGGGTCACTATCACCCACTGGAGTTGCATCCTTATTTCACAGCTGCTTTTCCTTGTCATGACTGAAACTAATCAACTTCACTGGCACTGAGATTTTAATCTTCTATAGTACTACAACTTTTATCCTTTTCTTAGTATTTTGTCCAGTATGCCAAAAAACCAGTGTTAATATTCTAGTTTTCTGTAAAATCTCAAGATTTTAAAGCCCAGGATACTTCACAATGCTTTTAGTTTAAAAAAAGAATAATATCAGTTAGCACACTGAATTTCCTTTAGCGTTCACTGCTTGACCTGGGCCACTAAAGCTCATTGGGCTTTTAGATGTACCTACAAGCAGTTTTCATTTATTCATGCAAGAAAAAATCATTTCATCCCAGCAGTTGCAAATTCCTGTCTTGAGTGGAATATCCACTAGATAGTGTATCTTATTTTTCTCTTAAAAAAAAAAAAAAAGATAAAATACATTTCAAGGTAACAGTAGAAAGCAGGTGGATCCTGTACAGGAACCCCAGGAATCAGTAACAATGTCAGTGAGAAAGCCCTTAATGGCTTTTACAAACATTCCAGGACAACTTTCCTATTGCTGCAGCTAACACCCCAGGACTCTGTTCAGAGTATCTCTGCGGTGTCTTTTTCTCATTGATTAAATTAATATGTTGAAATTTGTAGGGAACTGAAATAATGTATCGCCAGTGTCTCATTCTTTTTTCTCTATTCTGTTCTCCTGCGACGTGTTACAACATGATGTAGCTAAATCCAAATGTTTACAAGGATATCTGATGTGTTTTGTGCTTTTACACGTCTATTCCTGATGTGTTTTTGTGCATTGGGTCAGCCAGTTGCTTTGCACTCTGATAGTCTCTTACTAACCCATGTGATTGTGCTACTCTGATAACCTGAGCTGTAGGCTGTGGGTGGCGTTGGGTGAACTCTATCCTGTGAGTGGTTTGGGGAATACGAGAAATCAATTATTGTAAATATTCCGTGTGCAGTGGTAGCATCAGAGCTGTGCCCACTGGGTTGCTCAAATCCAGCTCTAAAACACTTTACAAACGTCTCTTCCGACTGTAAAAAAGGGGACGTGTTCGCATGGAATTCACTGGCTGTTGCTGGCGCTTCTTTGGTTACTAACTGTGAAATGCTTCAAGGTGTTGACGCCTTTGGTGGACGAGCTCTGGTGACTCTTGTTGCAGCAGCATAAGATGCTCCTGTCCCTGGCCATGGATCAGACCCTGCTGTGGAGGGCACAGACTAGATCATGTGCCCACGCCTCCACTTCTCCCCTTCACATCCTGGTGCCCTAGTGCCAACCCACCCTCTTTGGCAGCAGAAGTGGCTGCGAGGGGCACGTGTGCGTTAACTCTGCTGTTGACTCCCCACTGGAAAGAGGACATATTTGGGTGTAGTTCTTCCTTATCCCATTGGAAAAAGATTTACCAGGGCTAAGCTAGTCATGGTTGTGATTGGGCAAGTGCCAGGAAGGTTTTGTGACTCCCCCACATTTGTTTTAATAAAACATTTACAGGGCTGTGGAATTTTTCCTGATGCATTTGGCTTATGACCTGTTTGTCCATCTGTCTTCCCTCGTGTAGATCCAACGCCTCAGTTAGATGTCCATGAAGCAAATAAACAGTTTATGGAGCAGAGTGAAGAGCTCTACGATGCCTTGATGGACTGTCATTGGCAGCCTTTGGACACTGTCTCGTCAGAGATTCCAGCCGTGTTATAGCCTTGTCGCTGAGGCACTGTGTCCGTGTGACATCCCACCAGCACGCTCCGGACTGTTCTGCTGCACCTGGATCCTGCAGTAGCGAGGGGTGGCCCTTTCTCCACCTGGGTCTGGTTACTTGAAGTACAGGAGGACTGTGGCCTTCCCTGTACGGAACGAGTATCGTAGGAGCATCATGATAACTTTTATTCATGGTGAAAGTTAGAACTGCAACAGTTTTATTCCTTTTGTCTTGAAATGAACTCTTAATACTTACTGGGAATTGTAATTTATAAACTTTCAACGAGATGGCACAGGGGAAAGACTACTCCAACGTACAATAAAAAAGTTGGTCTTTTAAGTAAAATTACCCTTTGCATTTTGGTTCCTGCCCATCTTTCTGTTTTGCTTCCCATTTAACAGTCTTCAGTCATTTGATCCAACTCTCATGAATGTGTTCTTTTAAAAAAATCATTGTTGGATACCACTAAACTGTCTTAAAAGGTTTCTAGTGACTGGGTAAGGTTGCTGGGACTTGTGCACGGGAAAGAATCTTGTAGATGGAAGCTGATGTTCTGTCAAACCGAAGCTGTGCTCTTGAGCTAGCAAGTTCATAGCTCAGTGTTCTTCAGCAGTCAACCTGAAGAGCATTTTGGAGAGTAAAGACAGAAAGGAGTGTTATAAAACTACTACAGACCGATGCCTTCTACTTGGTGATCTCACACGTTTCGTTTGCTCCTCCGCCTGTGTCTGAGGAAGTAATTCACCATCGGTCAAGCAGTTTAAAACACTTTCACCGGCAACCTCCTTTAACTGTTACTTTGTGTATTATACCTTCTCTTTTTTCCCCGATGTGGACACACCTTGATGGTCTCATTAAGACGTTAAGATTTCATAGCATCTTCCACTATCCTGTCAGAGTGAATATTGCGAAACAGAAGATCATGCAGCAAAAGCGGGTCAGAGCAATCTAATTGATATATTGTGCAACAAATTGTTGCTAATCTGGAAAGCATTTTTCTACTGGATGTTGTATAAGCTGGATGGATGAGCAATATATTTAAGCTAGTATTATGTTGCATTAGAGGTCAAAGTGAAAATAATAGCACTTATGTATATGTTATAAGCCCTTTTCAGGCTTTTGTGCCTTAAACTCTTGAAGAAATAGGAAGAGAGAAACTACCTATAATAAATGTCTATCCAAGAAGTAGTTCGGTACCTGAAATAGCAGCTGCAAAGCATTTCAGTGCCTCCCTGCCCATGTTGCTGGAGAGATTTGCCACAAAATTGAAATACTTTCATAAAGCCTACTTCTGCTACACCTTCGTTTGTGTCTGTAATTACGATACCATTGTCAGTCTGTGGTCTTTTTACCAACCGCACTGGTAGATGCACTGTCAGTGTGAGGGGAGTGGTGACACATAGGCTGGAGTTAGCAGATTTTTGGCCAAGAGAAACTAGAGGGTTTTGCTGGATCTCTCTGTCTTTTCATCTGACTGGTGATTTTTTCCCCACCGGGCTGCACCATCGGCTGTTAACAGTGTCCTAACTGTAATTTACTTTGAATTTAAGGATAAACGAACACTCCCTGCGTGTGCTGCAATGTTTCAGGGGCAGCGGAGAGGTGGAGAGCCAGAGTCCTTCATTCCTCCTGCTGGAGCTGCTCAGCTCAGATGATGCCCCTCTTCTTGAGAAGCACCATTTCAGAGGTGAGGTGAAGAAAGGGTTTTACGTTCTGCTGTTAAACACTTTCTAGACCATTCTGGGTCTATGCTGCACCAGTGACAACCTGTATGCTCCTCATTCACTTTCAGACCTGTGTTTCCTTAGCCCCCCAATATTTTAGCTATAGCTTCTAATTTGCTACGTGGTGTGACCTGAAGCCACACTTAACTTTATCATTATGAATTTCTGCTGCTATTCTAAGGCTGTCCTGTATAATATTCCTAATACATGGATAAACAAAATCCATCCAAGCCTGTCTCTGCAGGACAGCAGAGCTGGTTATCACTGAGCAGCACCCAGCACTGAGAGTAACCCTGGGGCAAAATCATTTTCATCTCCACTTTTATTTTTGGGGGTGGAAAGAAAGCTGATAATGATTGATAATCCTCTGGTTACTAGGAGCACTGTCTATCTACAGACCCTTTCTAGGACCACTGTCTATCTACAGACCCTTGGGCCCATATGTGGAGAACAATCTGAGAGTACAGAGGCCAGCAAAGACTCTCCACTAGAGCTTGTTTACTGGTGCCACAGAGCTTGAAATCGCTCATGCTGTTCCTTTTAGGAGAGGTGGATGGGAAGCTTTGGGCCACGTCCCCTCAAAGTGTGAGCCAGCTTTTGGGGGTTGGTTGTGAGAATCTCAGCCAAGGTTCATCTCTGAGCTGTTCATCTCTGCACTTTTTTCCACATATCACTTACTCATCTTAATGTTCATTTTCAGCTCCCAGCCATTATTGCAGCATCTGAAGCACAGAGGAGACTTTCCTGTGGAGCTACAAACCAGCCAGTCACATGGATTTTGTAGGGTTTCTGATTTGGAAGCCAAGTGAAACAGAGTGTGGGATTTTCCATCTCACAGATGGCTACAGGAAAAGCCCCGATTAATTATCCTTTAGCGTAACAAGAGATGAAAGCCAAGGACTCCACAGAGTAAGGTAAATTCTGCTTTTATCTTTACGTGCCAAAGGCAAGAAATCTAAGGCAGATGATATCACAGCTCGCTGGGATTATGTAATTCCTGAGAATTGCATCAAAATCCGCAACCGAGATGATGAAGTGTCCTGCCTTTCAGCGTTCACCAGAAATTGCAGAAACGACCCAAACGTTCTTACTGTGTTGATGAAAACGTGATACTCCAGTTTAGATTTCTCTAAATTGCAGGGACTCCGGGATTTCCGTTTGCATTACAGAGATGGAAAAAAAATGTTGAGCCAAGTGCAGAGCTAGAAGGATGTGAGTGTTGGGCATGGAGTGGTGGTTTCTAAAGCATAAGCTGCAAGGCTGCGGGGTAGCCTGCTGCCTTTAACTTTTGGATAATTAAAAGCTTGACAGTAAACGTTGGAGGTGGCCCGGGAGAAACTCCAAGCGGCTTCCAGTGGGGTGAGGAGTCTGAAACTATAGCAAACGAGGGTCTGTACCTGGGTTGAGGGGTTGGAGCGGGGAGTTTTCTGTGTGTGTGTCTGACCACTAGAGAAAATCCCTGTTACTTGGCCCTATCTCAAGAGACAGGCTCATATCCTACACACCAGGAGGTACCAAACACTCAGAGGTATTTCTCTGAACGTCTTTTGAGGAACAGAGGTGTTTGACTCTGATCTTTGTGTTTCTCATTCCTGGCTAATCCCCAGCCTCTACTGGAGGAATTCTGAGAGGAATTTTTACCTTCAAGCCTTGCTATCTCCCAGTGTATCTTGTAAAGCAGATGGGATACACCAGTTTCTGGATTTAATTTGGGATTTCCTTAAGCATGACATTAATTCAGTGGCAGGCTAGAGTGTGAATTTTAAATGCGATGGTTTTAGCAAGTGCAGTCAGTTTTGAAGGCAGCAGTCTGGGATGCTGATTGGTGCCCACTCCAGTTTTCTCAGATGATGTCACGCTGCTTCTGCTGGAGAATTTCCAGGGTCTAAGTACTGCCACTAAGTTGATACAGATTGAGAGCTCTACATGGCCAGTGCTCAAACACAGGGTCTTTGAGGAGTGACCCTATGAATCCCTCCTGGATTCACACTTCAATTCACACTTGCTTTTCCTTACTGGTAATTTTTGACCTACAACTTCCCTACAGCTTGTCTGGTGGGAATTGCAGCCTATTGCAGCACTGGCTCCTCTTCCAGCATTGGCTCCTTCTCCAGAGTTTGCTCCTCTTCCAGCACTGGCTCTCCATCCTGTGCTATGGAAAAGGCTGATGTGAAGCTCCCAGCTGTGCTGTGAGGTTTCATCAGGGCTTTGTGGACCTTATGGTCAAGCACGGCAGTCATGCAGTGGGATTTTCTCTGCTCCTCTTTGGTTCTCCATCCATCTTCTCATGATGGACTGAGGTCTACTGAGTGTCCATCCATTAGTTTTCCATATTGCTTTTTGGGGATTCTCCCCCTTTAGCATTTGGAAGATTCTCTTCCCAAACACTTGATGTTTACCAAGGTTTGAATTTTTGGGGAGGGTCGATTTTTTGATTGCTACAATGAGCTCCCAGTCTCTGTCCTGCCCTAGGACTTGACGGTGAGATTTCCAGGTTCACTTTGCAGCAGTAATTGTGCTGAGGAGTGTTCAGCCTGCCTGGGGAATGCCTTGTGACTTGGCAGAGCAGCTGCAAGATCCCTGAAGGGGGCAGGTGGAGGATGGGACCAGCTGCTTGTGACCTGTCCCCACCAGCTTTGACAGGGGCTTTTTTTGGAAGATCTTGGTCACACGAGGTTTGGGGCTCACTTCCAGACTTCCTTCTGCTTTAAATGGGTGCCGGGCTTGTTTTGTTGGCAATCTGACATGTTTGTGGTGGAAGGTTACCAGCTTGAAACAGCAATCCCTAGAATCAGAATTGTTTAGGTTGGAAAAGACCTTTAGGATCGAGTCCAACTGTTTCCTGAGCATTGTGAATTTTTTCATGTGTGAATTTTGCTCAGAACAGATTAAAAACTAATTATTGTTCTCCCTCATCCTTTTGCACTTTCTCAAGGGCAGGAAGCACTCTTGAGCTTCTCAACCTTATTTCTCGTGGTGGCTTCAGCACCAGTACCTGCAGAAATTTCAGCAGTCCCTTCCAACCCTTCCAACCAGCTGGTAGGAGCTCTCATTTCAAATCCTTTCCACTGCTTATGGATCATGAGCCAGGAGCCTGACAGAGGTATTGTTTTAACAGCTAGATTTTTGTTTCCAGAAATTTTCCTTCCATTTCCCAAGGGTGGGGTGTCCCCTTGCCACCCCACCTTCCAAAAGGAAGGAAGGAAGGAAGGAATAGTAAAAACATAGCTGCTGCCTTCACCCTTTCAAAGAGCAAGCCCTGACCTTGCTTTTAGGTGGGGTGGGGGAGCGCAGCTTACCCCATGCTGCAAGGCTGGGAGTTGCAAATCGAGCTCTGGCTGCTTGAGGGTGGGATTTCCCTGGGTACCTTACGGCTGTCGGAGGACTGGAGCATGTTGTTCCTGTGAGGAGCGGGCTGGCATGGCATGGCATGGCATGGCATGGCATGGCACAGCACAGCACAGCACAGCACTGCATGGCATGGCAAGGCGTAGAATCGTACCTAGAGTCATCAAATTGTTTTGATTGGAGAGACCTTTCAGATCATGGAGTCCAACAATCCCCCAGCACTGCCAGGGCACCACTAACCCGTGTCCCTCAGCACCACAGCTCCATGGCTTGGAAACCCCTCCAGGGATCACGGGGACTCCACCACTGCCCTGGGCAGC
>JAAGNO010021778.1:0-16251 GCA_033439905.1 Ceryle rudis
GGGTTCCTCTGAGCCGCAGCCCCTTCCCCGAACCCGCGGCTGTTCACTCTGGAACCGACTGGCGGCAGAGCGGGAGGCGGGGCCGTAGGGCCGCGCCGAGGCCCCGATTGGCGGCGCCCCAGCCCTCCCGCCTTTCCCGAGTGTTGAGGCCGGGTGTCCCCCACCCCCTGGGGGAGTTATGCGGGCGTCTCCGGTGAGAGCCCCGCGGAGCTGCTGAGAGCGGGTCCTGAAGGGGCTGCTCGGCAGAGGCGGGGCTGGGCGTCGCTTGGCCGCGTTCGTTGCAGGCGGCTGCCGAGTACGCGCCAATGCTTTGATATTTCCCTGTAATCTTTCAAATGAAGCCCTGCCTGGGTTTGGTTGCGAGACCCGGTTCTGGCAGAGGAAGGCTGCTGCGCTTTCTCCTCAGTCCAGTGCCTCCAAGTCGATGTCGCAGGAGTCTGCTCTCGACTGGAACTCTTGCGTCCTTCGTGCCAGGTCCCCCCCCCCCATCTGCGGCATGAGCCCGCACCGCAGACGTGCAAACTGCTGAGATGGTGGATAACACAGACTATCTATTTGCTTCTTAAAAAAGATTATTAAAAGCAAGCCAGCCTCCTATTATTTTTTTTATATATATAATTCTTAGCTACTGTAAACAAAACCTCCTTTTCTTTCTCACATTGTGAGGCATAGAAGACACTTAAAAATAAAAGGGAGCCCTTAAGAGCCCTATGTGGAAATCGGTGGAACAGATTGAGGGTGGTCTTGTCAATTTACAGTCAACAGAGGTAATAGTTACTGTAATTTTCTGTAAACTTGAGGATTTGGAGGATTCTTCAGGATTAGATGACCTTAAATTGCTGTTGTGGTGATTTATTAATTTGTATAAGTTATTTTTTACTTCACATATGCAGGGTGTCGTGCCTGTAAATTACAGAAGTGATCATCCGCAACTGCATAAATGTAGGGAGCTTTTCATTTTTTATTTTAGTTTATTTTCTAACTCATGCTGGTTTACAAGTGTAATTACTCATAAGGCTTTTACCATGGTGTTGCTGTGGTGTATGCTGTTGGCACCTCACAAGTAATAACAAGTGCTGTTTGTAGAATTCCAGAGATGCTCAGGAGAAGACACGGTGTACTTTGTGATTTGTCTTGAAGGGTATTTCAGCTTTCACTGGATATGGATTCAAAGATAAGCTTTGTGTATATTGTATCTTGACTGAGACACCTGTACTTACTTCTCATTTTCTTTCAGGTACCTCATCAATATCTTGCAGAGGCAATGGAGGCAATGATGCAGACTCTGTTGTAATCAAAACATAAAATACAAATATTCTTAGCTGAACTATACTCTCAGTATCATTCAATGCCTAACATTTCAGAAGATGAAAAGGAGAATGGTCCTGGAAATAATGGAAACTCTGAAAACAAACCTGGGAAAGAATCCCCAGAAGCTTCTCTTCATGATCCCATGAAACCATACTGCATGTCAGATGCCTCCACCGCATCTTTGGTGTCCAGGGGGAATGGGCATTATCCATGGGGATGTCCTGTGACTCATACACGAGAGAAATTTTATACCATCTGCTCAGACTATGCTTTTTTAAACAGAGTAACATCTATTTGTAAAAGCCCAAGTGCTTCAGTTAGTGCCTGCCTGTCCAGCAGTGCTGCCTTAACCGCGGGAAATAACACACCTAGCTTACTCGGCATTCAAACTGGTGCTTCAGAGATCATCTACAGTGAGGATGCTAATTTGGAAAGCTTGCCTGGCGATCTTGGAAAGCTTCCACTGGCATGGGAAATCGACAAATCGGAGTTCAACGGCGTGACCACAAGTCTAAAGAACAAAACAGGTGAGGTGGTGAAGATTTGATAGGAGAGGAAAAGGCTTCGTGTTTGCAACTTGTTGGGGGGGGGGGGTCTGGCCAACACAAGGACCTCAAGGAAGTGCGACAGAAGAGCCTGTCCCTCATTTCAAGAACCTGCTCATCTGGAAAGGGGAGGGTGAGATGGGAGGAGTGAAAGTCAAGTGTAGCTGCCTGGGGAAGGCTGGCTTACGCTTAACCGTGTAGGTTTTTTGGGTATTGTTTGGAGTGGCTTCTGATTTGGATTAGTTTGTATTTCTCTTCATGGAGTTTTTGTCGTGTTCTTTCTTTTAGTAGGACCTGATGCGTTGTGCAGCCATTACTTTTACCTGTTAAGTACAGGTCTGTCACTTGCAGAAATGTTTCCGCATACTTCAGAATGTATTTTGAAATTAAATGCATGGTTTACTTATGACAAGAAGCAAATGAAATTATTGGCTGCCTAGGAAAGCAGTTGGTTTCTGTAAAAATCTTGTATTATGATTTGCTTTATGTATACAGTGTTAGTTCATTTCTTTAGAACTGGCTTCTTAGCTGCCTCCTGTGTTCTTTCTCTGCCTAGTCACAGACTGCAACTGTGAATCAAGGATTTGAAAACACACTTGGTTTTCTTTGTCCTGTAATCTCTTTGTTTATCTAGAGCAGGCTGTAGATAGTTTTGTTTTTTTTTTTCCTTGATGGCTTGACTAGGTAGTCAAATTGCTGTTTACCTTAGTGGGAAAACAGTTTAGTGAAACTTGAAAACGTTTGGCAAGTTGCCATTGCCTTTCTTTTGTACATGTACCATCCTTAAAAATAAGAAACGAATTATAATGTCTTACAGAATGGTGATTTTTGCAGATATATGTGATTTATTTCATTTGGATGTGATGGCTTAAAAGTGGAACAGAAATGCTTCTACTGTGGCATGTGGCTCAAGTCTTCACTTACAAATGCCACAGTGGCTTACAGAAAGGAAAAGACCTTGGCAGTATATTATTCTTGCTGGATTTGCAGATAACTTTTCCTCAGAAAGTGTAGCTGCTTACAGAGCTTGGCTGTGAAAAAACATGTGTTTCGTTGTATGTCCCTCTGCATTTAACTTTAGGAGATGGGAAGTCCATGTTGGCCTGCGGATCTATTTCTGGGATGGCTGGTTTAATGAATTAGAATAATCAGATTGGCTGCTTTATGCAGTTGGGCAGGTCATCATTAATTCTATTAAGAAAACCATGGTCTTGTTTATGGAGCTAATGGCAGCTTTACAAACCTGTTGACAACCTTGATTATGTATTTGAGTGTTTTCCTTCATTTGATGTTTAGTCCCAGTTTACACTTAACTAACACAAACAGCGTCTCTGTTTGAGGTGTATGCTGTTACTAAAAATATTTAAGAAGAAAAATATAAAAGGTAAACTGGGCATTCACTTGTTTCTGGAATCTGTTTTGCAGGCAGCATGAAGAAACAAGTGACAAAGAAAAAATCTGTGGACAAGAAAAGCAAACAATACAGGGAGTGTACTCAGCGTTCTGCTCTTGAAGATGTGAAGGAGAGGAAAGTGTTGGACCTCCGGAGATGGTAGTATTTATGAATTGTATTTAAGGCTATCTCCATACAGTTTCTTGGTAAACACTGTTGCTGGTTATCTGATTTCAAACTTCTTCATAATGTCTTCATACCTTTTTTTTTAATTTTTAGTAGAAATGGGGATATGTTAAGCATACATACGCTATGGACTCAAAGGTCTCCCAAGGTCCCTTCCAACCCCTGACACCCTGTGATGCTAAATCTCATATTTGCTATATGAAAAATGAGAACTTCCCTCCTCTCTGTTGAAATTAAAAAAAACACGCGTTTTTCTTTCATCTCTAAAAATCCCGCAAGTTCGTTAGCATGGTCAGGCAAAAAGTAACCTTAAACATAGTACCTATGTGTCTTACTCCTGATTTTTCTTTTCGTTGAGAAATACTTGATCAGAGTCTGTCAGTTCTCTACAACCTATATTACATGAATACAGTTCACTAAATTCACTTAGTTTAATGAATCCATCAGGTTCTTACTGTATGTGTGTGACATCAGAAAGTTAGCCTAGGGAATCTGTGACCTGGAATGACATTCATTAGTAAAGCGGTAGAGAAGCAGTTTACTGCAAGTTCACATGTTAGGAGAGACTGGATCAAACTGTACATTACATTACTACAGATCCATTTTTCTCTGCAGGATCATTTGTACAGAACTCCCGTGGAGCTGTTAGAAATTTGACTGATTTGTATGAAATAGGGTAGTAGTATCTGACAAAAGAAATTAGTTAAAAGAAAATAATTAATTTGTTCTTTTTTTTTTTTTTAAACAAAACAAAAAAACCACCCAACACTTTTTTTTAATACAGACATAAACCCATTTAGTGTAACATGGCGCTTCAATAGCATGGCACACAGAAAAGGAGTTCAGGTTGCTCCTGTAACTAAATCTGGAACGCTTACTCTTGTGTTTGGGTTTTGGTTTTGGTCTAGGTATTGTGTTAGCCGACCTCAGTACAAGACTTCCTGTGGAATTTCATCCTTAGTGTCTTGCTGGAATTTCTTATATAGTACGCTGGGAGCTGGAAGGTAAGTCACATGTAGGCTGCTTTGCCTCTATGGTGTCTAAAATATATTATTAATTACTTTATTAAACTATAATTTTTTTTTTTGGTGGTCTTTTTTTTTTTTTTCCCTTTTAGTTTACCACCTATTACTCAAGAAGAAGCTTTGCATATACTGGGCTTTCAGCCCCCATTTGAGGAGATTAGGTTTGGTCCCTTCACTGGAAATACAACTTTAATGAGGTATGTTTGGTTCTTCTGATGCAGCTAATCTGTTAATGTATGCAAAAATAAGATAAATCTGGGAGATAGAACCTTTAAAAATACAGTTGTAGTTAATTTATTAAAAAAAATAAATGTGGCTGACACAAGTTAGTCTCTTTAGGTTTTAGAATAATGAAGCTCTGACAGTGACCAAAGAAACTTTCAGGTTTTTTTGCACTAGCCATTTTGTATAGTGCAATGTTGCTACACAGGTCAGGTGAACGTGAAATTCTGTTTGATTTTTCATTCAGTTTGTTTAATGGCTGTATAATACTCTAATGAATCCAGCCTCCTGATTAGGAAATTTTTTCCTTACCCTCACTTTCCTGTTTTTGAAAATGCATGTTAAATGCTTATTAATGTCGTTGAGACAGCCTGAAAAGGCAACTGAAACACTAGTAGCTTTATGTAAAACATAGTTTAAGAATTGAAAATGAGATAGTGGGTGCTGCACCTTTGCTGCAGTGGAGCTGTTCAGGAGGAGGAGAAGGGAGACAGAACAAAATAAAAAAGGAGAAACAAAGAAAAGGTGGGACTGGAGTCACAGAACACTTGAACCTTTAAATTCTGTTTCAGTTCTGCTCTGCTGTTTCCTGATCTTGATGAGTTGGGTTTAAAATCTTTGCCCTTTTTTATGTTTGTTTGTTTTATTAAATTGAAAAACAGTTTTTAAGTTTGAACAGGACCAGGAGCATATTGTACTTGAACGTCTTGACAGGGCTTTGTGTGTTATCGTTCCGTAAGATTTAAAAATTTTGCAGTGTTTTCGCCTGTTTCACGAATTGCATTTGAACTAGTGAGCATTTTTTGAAGCCTATATTTAGGGTTTGGCATGGAATGTGGGTGCTGGATTTGAAAATGTGGCAGCAGTCTGTTCCTTCTTGAATATGATACTGGGTAGATCATTGAAGAGTGTCGTGAAAACCTCATTCTCTGCCTCAAGGAGACTTGGATTCAGATTCTGTATCTCTTCAGGAGTACGTCAGGGTATAGCAAACCTTATAGACCAAGCTGATAAAATGTTCTGTCTCTTTATGTCAACAGTCTATACAGATGAAAGGTAAACTTGTAGCTCTTCTTTTTCCCCTGTGAGTGCCTTATGCGCTGCAGTAAAGTAACCCTTACTAGTTTATTTTTCTGCCTGGTCAAATAATTTTTAAGTACTCGGACTAGAAAACAGGAGAGCTGAGAGCCAACCTCTCTAAAGGCCGAGTAACTGAAAGTTACAGGTGGCTAGGCTGAACACAGAAGGGCCAGCATCTCACATCCAGCCCCTTGGTTACTTGTGGATCTATGTCAGGTCTGAAAAAAGCAAAATGAAGGAAAATGCTTTGAATATTTATTTATCTCTCTATATGTTAAGTTCTGTTTGTATTAGGGTACCATGGTCCTCTACAATCTATATACTAGTGTGGTAGGTACTTAGTAGCACACTGAGACTGTTGTTCTTTTCTAAACTGTCCAGCAGTGGAATAGTGAGAGAAAAGAAAATTGCATTTAATAACTCTTGAGTTACTACAATCTTTAAGCTTATTGTTTCAGATGGTTTAGGCAAATAAACGATCACTTCCATATCAAGGGATGTTCATATGTTCTGTATAAACCCCACGGGAAGAACAAGACAGCTGGAGAAACTGGTATGTAGCTAATCCTAAAGCATTCATCTTATGGTATATAAACTGGAAGATGTGTTTCGGGGAGCAACACATTTTTATTTCAGCATTTGAAAATTCTGTGTTACATAAAATTTAGAATGTACAACACAAAAGTCTTATTAATGTCTTTAATAAATGTTTTATAATTAAAAAAAAAAAGTGATTTTAAAGTTGTGAACTCATCCATTCTGCCTGACTTTAGCTGACATCTGTCTCCAAAAAATTGTGATTATTCTCCATTAGCATATGAAGCTGCATTTTAATGTCAACTTTTGAAAGTGTGCTACCTAAGAAAAAAATATACTTTCATATACAGTTTCTTAGCTTTTGGTATCATCTAGGTAATTATCTTCTAACTGGTAGGTTCTTTAAAAGGCTAAAAACCATGCCACTTGAGGATTCTGTTGTGTTTCCGTGTCTTCCCTAGTCTTTTCCTGACCCTGAGCACTGCAGTCACATTACACAGCAGCGCATGCCCGAATGTAGAATGTGTTCCTGAGACTCTGAACCCCCAAAAAACTCATGATACCAAAACGTCTGAAAGCTTTCAGGGGTTTCAGTAGTGCCATTAATGTGTGCTACATCTGACTTGGGGCAGTGGGACTGCGTTGTGTTGCAGTGTTTATTTACTACGTGAAGAGATACTTTTGGTTCTTTTTTTTTTTCTTCTTCCTTTTTCAGAACAAGTACTTTTTAATATGACTGATCTAAATCCAGTGCCTACTTTATATTGCATTTCCCTAGTGCAGACTGTATGGCAGATGTGTGGTGATTTTTGCCTTTTTCCTTTTTTTTTTCTTTTTTCCACATTTTATTATGTAAAAAGCAGTGTAACTATTTTATATATTAACAAATAGTTGGTTGGTTGGTTTTGTTGTTGTCATTTGGTGGTGTTCTTTTTTTTTCTTTTTTTTTGGGAATATATTATGCAGGATCCAAAGCACTTTGGACTGTAACCTGCTCTTTCTTTGTAGCTGCAGGGGCCCTTGCAAAGCTCACCCGTGGACTGAAGGACGAATCCATGGCCTACATCTACCATTGCCAAAACCATTATTTTTGCCCAATCGGATTTGAAGCGACCCCAGTAAAAGCTAGTAAAGCCTACAGGTAACATACTCTGTTTATGCTTGTTTTAGTGGAGGAAATGTACAGAAAAATTTACTACCAGCTGATACTGTTTGTCTCCCTAAGTAACATTTAAGTGGATGTTGTAAAAGGATTTATGTCTGAACTGGCAAAACACTACTGTGTGATTTGAAAGGATTGACCTAAATTTAAACACAACTAAGCAGACTAGATTGAGAGAACTTAAATAGAAAACTGTATATGGTACTGAGAAATTGTTTAAAGACATTTTAGCCAGATACAGAGAGGGCAGTTATTTACATGACAAGTGAAGGTAATTAGTATGAAAATATGGGCTGAAAAAAGACAGATTTTTTTTTTTTTTTTAAGGAGAAACACTAGAAAGCCAGCTAATTACCGGGGGATACTGTTCCCAGGGAATTTGAAGGGAAACAAAAGAAGTGTGTATGTGTTGGGATTTTTTCATTATAAACCATAAGCAAAAAGCTTACAGTGATACTAATCCATGACGATGTGGATGTAATAAAATCTGTGCTTAGAGGAAACCAGTGTTTGCGTATGGTGAGAACTGGGGATGTGTAGGTATTGCAAGATGGTGGTTATGTACTTTTTTTTTTCCCAGTGTTCACTAGTATTGGTGATAAACTGTAACTACTAAAGTGTAAGACTTAGAGCAGTAAAGCTATCTGAATATTTTGTTACCAAGAATTGGCAGGCATCGGGGGAGAGGAGCTAGAAGAGATCTCTGACTACCACAGTGTGTTTGGCTTCTTCAAACAACTCTTGGAATGCTGGAGTACATCTCAAAGACCAGGAGAAAATATGTCAGTTGTTTTAGAATAAAAATATAATTACCTGAGTAATTCCATCCTGACAATCTGAAATTATTCAGGATAAAATAATGGAATAATTGATACAGGTTTCAATTAAATATAGGTTTTAAAAGAGGATAATAGCATTGATATTCATACTGAGTTTAGGGAAAGTCTTATGTTAAACCCACAGATTTTAAGTTGAAAAATTTCATAATCTCGAGGCAATTTGTCGTTGCTTTTGTAAAGCATTTAACTTCCTGCTGTATGATACCCTGAGAGTCGGGCTTTTTACCTCATACACAGAATCATATTATTCTGTTTTTCCTCTTTCAAAGTAGTTGCAAGCACAAGTACGTATCAGGTTTTTGATGAACTTTCTCAAAGCTCAGCTGTTGGTCAGCATTTATCAGTATTATCACTGAGCATAAAACAACAATCCCTGACAAAATTAGCAGGTACAAATAGTCAGGAATGCTGAACAATGACAAGAGTAGGTCACTGGGGTACAGTGAGCCTCCGTCTTGCACTTTGCATACCAAGCGATCTGTCTTTGGCTGTGTTGAAGGTGCAGAGTCACACCAAGGAGTGGAGAGTACTACCTCTACTTCTAGAGTTGAAAATGGTAATTGTTTGGAGCTAATAAAGTGTAATAGTCTCAATCGAATTTGTTCCCAGTGTGAATCTTGACTGTAGGGTCAATAAAAGTTTTAGTATATGACCAAAATAATGCAGAAGATGTTTAACAACACTGCATTTGCTGTCAGGCCCTTTGAGTGAGAAGAGTGTGGGAAATAGGCCCCAAAGAGAAGTCCAGTGTGTCAGTCTGCTTAACTTTACCGAAAGGTTATTGGCTTACATACATTAAATCACTAAGAGTCTGCATTGGAAGAGAAAAGTAAAGAAAAAATAAATTTACTAGATGAAAAATGCAGTTTGCGAAATAATATGGTCCAGTGTGTGGAAACTTAATGTTCCTTATATCTAGTTTGAATTTATATTGTTTAGTAATAAGTGAGAACAATAATTTCAATACTTTACCCATGGTTGAAATGGATTCTTAGTCACTAGTGATGTTATTTGAAAGTAAATATTAGATTTATTTTTTTTCCTAACGACAGGTCTAACAATATAACATGAAGTAATGATTTCACAGAGCTTTTATAGCCTTATCTTGGGCTGGAGGTCAGAGCAGAAGAGCATCCTGTTCTCTTGATATCTGCTAAAATCTTACTGGGAAATACATTGTTTAGTTTCCATAAGCACTATCAATAGATTTTGCAGCAGTTCTTGTTTACCTGTTTTTTCATTCTAGTTACAAAGGAGAGCTTTTCTTTAAAAATGAAGCTAAGAAACATTTGAGTTCCACAAGAAATGGATAGATAGGCTGCTAGCCTGAGCTTAGGAGACAGTTCTTAGGTTACCCACAGACTTCCTGTATGATCTTAGGTTGCTGGATTTGGACTCGGGAGACCTAGGTTCAGTTCCCAGTTCAACCACAGACTTCCAGTGTGACTTTAGGTAAGTCAAATAATCTATTCTGTGTCTTGGTTTCCCATCTACAATGATGGCATAGATTGATATTTTACAGGGGATTTTTTATAAGTAAACAAATTATTGCAAGCAGTAATACGCTCTCTAATACTCTAGGAAGAAAATTGTCAGGTTTTGTCACCGTTGAAAGTAGTTTCTCATGGGATAATTATACACAGGAAGTCACAGAACAATCCTCTCTATCTCATCAGTTTGCCCTGATTATCTGTCACAGTTTTTTTCCCTGACAGGGTTACAGCAGGCTTTTTGTTTCTTGGACAAACTTCTCACAAACTTGAACTGGTATTGGTTGAGGGTTTTATTTCTTAATACATGCTATTGAACTACATCCTCCTAAGTACCCAAATTACCATTTTTTTTCGTACAGGTTACCCTGCAGCTGTTAGCAACAACTGTCAGCTGGAGTGTAGTTTAAAAATAACAGAAGACTATTTAAAAATAGTCTCCCATGACTCTGTTAGACATCACAGATAGTGTGGAAGATGTTTGTTCCAGCTTTGCGCGGCTTTCCACAACTCTTATTTCCATTCTTGCATATATATTTGGATCTTATACTAGACTGCCTTTCATCCAAGTAACACTATTTTTTATGGAGATCTGTCTTTTTCCAAATAATAAGCAATAGATTCCCAGGACTTGTGAAACAAAAAGTTTTCCTATAAGAAGTTGCAAACACTGTTTATAGCACAGGAGCTGGTTTTTAGTTTGGCTGAGGAAGCAGTCTTAAATGTTAAGAAATTCTGAAAAGAACAATAGAATGTTAATCTCTCTTCTTCTTTTTAGTATGCACAATAAATCTTACTAGGATTGTATCTTCTATTGAACAGAGGTCGTGTCTTGCAGCAAGAAGTAGAATATTGGATCTTAATTGGAGAGCCTAGCAGAAAACATCCGACAATACACTGCAAAAGGTATGTTACTTGGTAAGAATATAAACCAGTACGTTTTCTCTCAAAACAATTTGCGTTTCTCTGCTAAGGTTCACCAGGTGACTTTTTAGTTCTTTTGCATGAATATACAATAATTCTAACAGAAACGGGAACTTCAGGGAGAAACTTCATGTTTTGACCTCAAGGCTGTCTCTGCAGTTTTACATCACATGGTGGGACACATCTGGGCTGTTGATAGCCAAAGCCTGTTTCTTTTGTTTGAGAGTGACACAGCTCACATTAGTCAGGAAGAAAAGACACCTCAGCTGTCTGTGGTCCTGCCAGTTGTGACTTACAGGCTGTACAAACCATGGAGGAGCTTACGCCGCAGTCATGGATGTACACAAGCCGTGTCTGGGGCCTGCAGAGGATATTACGCAGCTACCAAGATCTCCTAGCTCAGGTACAGGTACAGCCTGTACTCTGTTGCATTATTAGCTTATCTATGCATTAAAATAATACCTTTATGATAAAGTCTGGCTCATACAAAGTTGGTGTCTAAACTAGATGCACATACTAGCAGAGCTACAGGGTGCTATGTAGAAATTTCATCCTTTAGTTCTGTTTGTTACGATAAACTATAGAACAGCTATCTCAGCTTTACTTGACATAGTAATTCATAATGCTTGATATTAATTTTTGTAATGAGTGCAAAACAATAGTATTTCTCAAGAAACCAGTTCTGTGACAGAAACATAAGTTTTAGCAATTAGCTTCTCTGCCACCCCCCAAGTTAATTATAGAGTGATTTGTTTGTTTGTTTGTTTGTTTTTCTTGATACATAAGGGAAAGAGATGTGGGGAAAAAAAAAAAGAGACTACTTCTGCTTTGTTTCCTCTTAACTCTCTAGTTATTTTGACAAATTGTTTGAAAATGCTTATCTGTCGATTTCATAGCCAGTTGGGTCTAACACAGTACCTGAAACCCAGGTATCTGGTTTTGGTTTTTGTCCAGTGATGTGACTAGGTCAAAAACTGTAAATAGCTGGGTATTTTGGACAAATGTATGTGATTGCTGTGCTGAGAAATGTTGTGCTGTACATCCCACTGACAGAATTTTGTCCTGTGGTATATAAGCTACAAATGGCACAGGAAAAGGTTTCTGAGTATAGAATACAAACCTTTGTAATAATATTTTTGATTGTGGAGACTTTCTTCATCCTGCTACATCCCCAGTGAGAGCTAGCAGAAAGTTCTGTGCTTCAGGTAGGAGGGCAAAGGTTGGGGTAGAAACGGATTTTCTGAACTTGGAGGATGGGTTTAGAAAGAGAAGCAGGTAATTAGACTTTGACAGAACTGAAAAGGTGAGGCGTAGGCTTAAAGTAGTGTAGGATATGGGGATGATTGTTGCAGTTGGGCTAGAAGGAGATAGGAAACTGAAGAGCTGAGTGAATGGGGAATGACTGAATTGATAGGTTAAATTGGGGAGTGAGTTATGGCGAGAGTGGTCTGGTAAAAACATTTAATGGGAAAAAAGCCCAAGGGTTTGAACAAAATTATATAAAAGGGTAATAGAGGATTAAATCCACTAAAAACTAATGTTTCTCTTCGCCTAAATCACATTTTGCTTCTTCCCTTCACAAATCGGTGACTTTTTTTCAGGCTGAGCAACACAACTAATGTCTCACAGTGCTCCTACTCATTTTGGAAGGTGTTTCACAGGAGCAGGAATAATAATTGTTAATGCTTTGATTAGAAGTGATACTTTTATATCTAGCTTGATATCTCTAATACTGTGGGGTTTATATCTTTACATCTTTACACGTTCGTTTAAATCAGGGGTAAGACTGTTGAAAGCTGAAGATCTGTATTTGCACGCATGTGTATGTAGGTTCTTAGTGGTGATGAGGTTTCATAAATATCAGCTGAATAGTAATAATCTTATTCTATAGGTGGGCAGATATTGTCACTGACCTAAACACCCAAAATCCAGAATATCTAGATATTCGACACCTAGAGAGAGGATTGCAGCATCGAAAAACAAAGAAGGTAAGGTAAACTTAAGAACCTAGGAGGAAATTCATGGTAGATTTTTAGCAAACTTCTTTATACTTCAGCAATGTAAGATAACTTCTCTAAACCAAATTTGTTACAAAGTGTTGCTGAAGACACAAGTCAAATTCAGGTACCTACATAGCAGAATTGTTTATATTTGCTTGTAGGACAAGGTACTATATAGCAGTAGCCTGGCAGATCCTAGGATGAGCCAGGATATCTGTGTCTGTAATCTATTTGGTCACAGTATTTAACTTCATTGGCCTAAAATGTAGCTGCAGCAAGTATGGAAATACTCTACAGACAAGTTACAGACAGATCCTTTTGGTTTGTGACCTTCTAGCTATATGTAAGCCAGAAAGAAAGTACAGTCAAGTAGGATTAAATGTGAAAGAACGCACGTGTGTGTCTTGTGGAGACTTACTGTCCGTATGTACAGCTTGCTTTCCTATAGACAGGGCTACATCTCATCGGTGGAGGGTGGATTTCTGATTTTCAGATGGAAAGTCTATGAGAAATAATAGGCTGAAGAGATGATTTCAAATTTGGACACCCTATGGAAGGAAGACTGTGTCAGCAAGATGAGGAGGGACCAGAACAGATAATCTGTGTGAAACTGTCTGGAGAGTAAAAACAGACTAGCAGAAGATAAGCTGTATTAGCCCATGAAAGATAAAAAGGATAATTTAAAGAGATGAGAGAGAAGGCAGCAATTGAATCTGGGAAACAAATTTGACTGACCCAAGTTGTTTGTTTGTGAACATGTTTGTGGTGGTGTTTTTTTATGTTGTTTTTTTTTTCTTTCCTTCTTTCTTAAAGAATTCTTTTATCCACTAAGATGTTAATTTCAAATGTCTGTGTGTGTTATAAATGCGCCTGTGTGTGTTTAACCCAAACCTTTTCACCTTGTTTAGGTTGGAGGAAATCTTCACTGCATCATTGCCTTTCAGAGACTTAACTGGCAGAGATTTGGTCCTTGGAATTTTCCGTTTGGAACCATTAGACAGGATAAACAATCCCAAACACAAGGACAAGGAATTTCCAAATCTGAGAGTGAAGACAACATCTCTAAGAAACAACACGGACGACTGGGCCGATCTTTCAGTGCTAGTTTTCATCAGGAATCTACGTGGAAGAAATCTAATTTTCGTGAGAGGAGGAACAGTGGCTATCAGAGTTATAATGATTATGATGGAAATGATTAAAATTAACTTTAGATAATAGAGGTGATATATATTAAAGTTAGTTTTAATCACAGCATATTAGGGATTTATTAGTCCTAGAATACATTTGAATAGAAATTATGGTATAAGATACAGCCTCGTAATTACTAAATAAATCTGATTATATGGTTGCAATGGATGAGGCCTGATGTATAAACTGACAGATAAGCACAGATTATTGTACTTTTGCAATCAAAAGTAAATATGACGGCAACATCAATCATTTCTTTTGAAATAATTGTACTATGTCCTGGTCTGTGAAAACAAAAGAGCAGATTGAAGTTAGTCAATGTAATAAACAGACTCATTGAAAATACTTAGTATTTAAAAGCATGAAAATTTATGATATGACTTTATAAAAAGGGTTATTCTGCAGATGGTGTAAGGGTAAAAGTAAACATTGCCTTCCTTTTTAACACTCCATTTTCTTAAGGCTACCCATATCCAGTGAAAAGGAAAAAAATGACATAGGTTAGAAAACCTTGTCAGGTTTAAAGAGTGAATGTACATTCTCCATTTAGTTTCCCGTAGACTTCTGTCAGTCAGATAATCATATTTTGGTCAAGCAGGTCTCAGTTTCTCTTCCCTTAGCTGGATGTCTGTTTTAGGCTGAGAGGAATTGCCTGTGGCAGGGCAGGTTTGAGGATGGACCTTCTCTTTTGCTTTTGCTCTGTGGGTACAGCAGCTGAATTCTCCTGGAGCGTCTCGAGAGCACCGACTCGCTTTACGCAAGCTGGTGAAATTCAGCGTTAAAAAGCTGCATTTACCGTTAGCCAAATGAGCCAGCTGAACACTGCGTTCTGTTGGTAGTTCTTTTCCTTCTTCAGTCTTAAAATCTCTTGTCATTTTTTCTGCTGCTCTTTTCACTTCGTATGAAAGGAATGCAAGTGCCGATAACTGCTGGCAGCCCTGAAGATATTATATACCTCTTGGCCAGCGAACAGTTCAAGCTTTTTCAGGTGTCCATGTGGAGTCTTTTTTTTTTTTTTTTTTTTTCCCCCCCCTCTAATTTGAAATTATCCGACTGTTTGCCCAAACATGTTGCAGCAATTGTAACTTTCTGTGTACAAATGTTTGTACCTGCTCAAGGATTAATTTTGTGACATAAAACTATTTGTCATGGAATGCAGGGGTTTTGTAGGTTGCTGCTTTTGTTAACCAAAAATGGGAGACTTTTAGACTTTTGTTCATTCAATAAAAATGGTTTTCTATTTTGTTGTTTGCTTTTCATTTGTCTTGGCAATGGTGCCCCTACATTTAGTGAAGGTTTTCAGGAAAGTAGGTAAGGGAAGGAGCAGAATTGCAACCCCAGTTTAGCAAAGTAATCCCAGAGGGTAGGATCTCTCTGCTTAGAAGCCTGCGCAGCCACTGTGACGTGACCTCTATTGTAATTTCCCAAAGCCTGCGGGGTGAGGACTGAACAAAACCCGCAGGTTTTGAAAATTTCTTTTCCAGATGGACTATTTTCAAACTTTATTTTTTCAAAGCTGAATTTGGATTGAGGGCTCAAATTTCTTTAGAATACTTAAACTGTGTTCTTTGGTGTACTTCACACTTAAATTTGAGTTACGTGTATGTCTTACCAGTTTTCTCTCCTGTGTTGTCTCCGTAGTTGGACTGGGGAAGGGGGGGTAGCCTGCAGCTATTCTCAAGTAGGTGTGTTGCGATGGATTTGTTTCTGCGGTTGTTTTGCGCTTGGGTCGGAGACTGTCAACGCTTCACCAATAAAGTATGTAATGTACCTGATTCTTCCAGCACAGCAGAAAGATGATGCGTGTCCTTGGGGCCCCGCTACGGGGAGATTTCTCTAGGAATTCCTGGCGAGGAGGTGGGTGCGGTGCGGGGCACTGGGGATGTGGTGGAAGCTGAGCAGGGAGCGCAGGCTCCAGGAAAAAGCACGTTTAGTGGAAAAAAAAATAAAGACATCTTTTGTTTTTAGGACGTGGTGTCGGGTACTTCGCGCCTGGCCGGAGGAGAGCGGGCCTCGCAGGTGTCTGCCGCCTCCTCCCCCGAGCCCGCCTGCCTCGGGCGGCAGCGCGCCCCTGCGGCCCCGCCGCCTGGGCTTCCCCAGGGGTGGCTGCGGCGGCCCGTCAGGAAGGGCGGTGGCCACCGCTCGAGCCACCGGCGATAACACCGCGGCGTGAGAGAGGCGCACGGGACTCCGCCCCCAGACGCGCCGGAAGGCGGCTCCCCCACCGCGGCGCCGGGCTCCGCCCCGCCAACTGCGCTTCCCAGCGGGCGGCGGGGCCGGGCGGGGCCCGCGCACGCGCAGGCTGCGCGCGGAGGCCGCTGGGCGTTTCTCGGGCTCAGGCGGCCGGGA